>PVJO010003150.1:0-128575 GCA_004026905.1 Hystrix cristata | reverse complement strand
TTTAAACATAGTATTCATGAAGGAAACCAGCAGCAGCAGCACCGCCTCGCAGGGCCTTGGGTGTGGGAGAAGCTGGTGACTCATCTCCCCTCCCCTAAAAGTGTACTGTTGCCAGTTTAGAAGCTGCCGGCCCCAGCCACTCCCTCTTCCTGTTTGGTGCAGTGTCTCGCTGCCCTCCTCTGATCCCTGCACCCACTTTCCAGTGCCCTGTGTCCCTGCACCTCCCCTATCCCCCACACCTCTTGAGAGCCAGGGTCTGCATCACCTGCCATCCCAGCAGGCTCTGCCCGGCGTGCTTGTAAGGCCCTTGAATGCTGCAACAGGAAGGTCTTGGACGTGGTCCCTGAGACTTGCCGTCTGCCCGGGAGACAGCAGTCAGTAGCCCGTGTCATCACCACCTGTATTCCACAGGGTCCGGGCCAGCTCAGGCTGGCAGATGGTGCCAGTGAGGGCAGGCTTTGGTGTCAGGCAGGTACTTAATGCACAGGGTCAAAGAGGGATCCTCCTGGTCCAGCACCTGTGGTCCTCGGGTGTGCTGGGATGTGAGCCCTGGCTAAGGAGCACAGCCTGGGTATTTATCCTCTGCTGCAAGTCTTTGTTGACTCCTCCTGTAGCTGGCTATATATTTATGGAGCCACCAAGCCGGCTGAGAAAGGAAGATCTGGAGATAGTGGGGTAGAGCAGGGAGATAGCAGAACTTAGTATACCAATAGCTATCCTGTGGTGAAGATGTTGTTACTACTCAGTCTCCTGGGAGCAAACAGGACCAGAGGACCAGAGAGGTAGAGTGACTTACCTAAGCTCACACAGCGAGTGACTGGCACGGCTGCGCTTCTAGCCCAGGTCTGTCTGTTTCCAGGCCCTCTGTGTTGTTCTCTGTTCTCGTTCATTACTCATTGCTTGTGGGTTCCGAGCGCTGGGTGTGCAAGGGTGTGTGTTACCAGGAGACAAATCTGCATTAAGTGTATTCATTTTCCTCTGTTCTCCAGGACCTTCTGGGTTTAGTGGGGATTTGGTTCCAAATGTGGGCGAGATGTACCATGTCGCAGCCCACATGGTCCCCACCCACTGGGCATCCTCCCTTCCAGGTGTCTTAGCCCTTGTCCTGTGTATTAGCTGAGGGGACAGGAGGAGGGCATGTCTCCTGTACCTGTTGCCACCTGTAGCTCCTTGGGGCTCACGAGATGAGGACAGTGTGGAGCAGAGGGGAGACAGGTGGCCTTAGCTCTGTCTGGATCAGAGCCCCACCTCTGCCCATAGGTTGTGTGCCTGATGGTGCCATCTGTGTCCTGGACTTGCCCATGACATGTCTGCACATGTTTGCTATTGTCATTAGGATGGTTGGGTGGCTCCCTAGGGGTTCCAACTAGCATGGAAAGTCAGTGTGTGGGGTACAGCTGTTCCTCAGGGGCCTGGGGTGGTGGCATGCAAGAAGAGTTAGAAGAATGAGGCCATGGCTCTGCCCAGAGACAGACTGGAGTCTCTGTCTGCCTGTCCCCTGACCCCATCAGTGCAGAAAGGGTCTGGCTCCCCACACCCTCTGTGGGCAACTTCACATCCCTAGGACTTTTCTCTGTGCACCCACAGCCTGGCTGACATCCACACCCATGGTGTCCACCGTGCCCCTCACTTAGCTGCCCGAGCTTGGCCCTGGGTGCTGACCACCCTTTGGCCTGGAAGAAGGCAGAGGGTATGGCAGGTGCAGGTCATGTGTGACAGAGCCTGCCTTGGTGACAGGTCTCCATCAGCAGCGACGTGCTTCACATTGTGCACACGGCTGTTCCTCTGACCTGCACCTGAGGCCTGTAGGACGCTGTTCAGACTTGGCCCATGCCCGGTACTCACCCATCTCACCAGGCCTGGCTTCCCCAGACCACTCCCTCCTTTGTGCACAGGCCTACTGGGGCGCCTTCCCTGGATCTCATCTGTACCCCCCTCTCCCATCCCCCAGTGAGCCTGCCTGAGACCCTTGCTGGAGGGGACCCCAGTGGCAGACCCCAGTGCCTCCCACTGGACTCCCCTGGTATCATCTGTGGCTGTGACTCAACTGTTCCACATGGTGCAGTGTGGCCCCCAGCAAGTTCCACCCCTACTTGTCTAGTCCCATTAAAAATGTGTTTCTGATGATCTCTCTGCACAGTAGTTTGGCAGCTTCTTAAAAAGTTGAGCATGTATTTTCTATGCAGTCTGGCATTTCTGCTCCTAGGCATGGTTGTCGCTCAGTGTCTGTGGGGCTTGTGTTCCAGGCACCTGGGATACTCAGATCATCACCAGAGCCCATCAGATCGTGCATTTCATAGCCATGCGTTTTCGCTGTACATGTTAAAACAACTAAGATAGTATAAATAAAACATTTAATTTTTTTTTAGACAGAGTCTCATCATGTAGTTGAGGCTGGTCTTGAACTCACTGTGTAACCCAGACTGGCCTTGAACTCAAAAGTAATCCTGGCTTAGCCTCCCGAGTGCTGGGGTTACAGGTGTGTGCCACCATGCCTGGCTTCAGCCTATTTTTAGAAGCTCATTTCCATTCTGTTTTTTAATGTTTTTCCCTCAGTATTCCACCGCAGGTACTAGGAAAGAACATGTCAAAATTACATCGGAACCCCAGCCAGGCTTCCTGGAGCGGCTGAGCGAGACCTCAGGGGGGATGTTCGTGGGGCTTGTGACCTTCCTGCTCTCTTTCTATTTAATTTTCACTAATGAGGTAAGATATTGGGCCCCCCTGTGTGGTTTCCATAGCATCAGTGCTATGAATCCAGAGTGTGGATTTGCTAGTAAAGGGCCTAGAGTGTACACAAGGGAAAGAATACTGAATTTAATTAGAGTTTTGTTATGTTGAGATCCACCTCACGACTGACATAAGCAAGAGCAGGAATGGGTCAGTGTGCACACCTGAAGAGCCTGCTGCAAGCACAGCTGGATGTGGGCTCCCATCCGAGTAACCTAGAGATGCTAGAGAAGGAGGAGCATCTTCCTAAACCCAGTCGTCAGAGTTGCAGAGGGCTGCAGCGTCCTAGCCTGAGTCCCATTGCCCTGCGCCAGGCCCTGTGACCAGGGGTGTGTATTCCGGTCAGCAGGGCCCTTAGTTGGAAGTAGGGGAGAGCAGCCTGGGAGTGGAGGGCAGGGACAGAGCCCTGCAGGGGGCAGTGCTGAGGCAAGTGGGGCTGGGTGAGCAGGAGTCCTGGGTTCTGGTCCCGAGTCTGCACTTGCAGGACCGCAGTTTTCTAGCATTGAAGCGGGATGACGGGTGCCCCGTCTCTGAGCTGTGAACCTGCCCCTGTTCAGGGCCGTGCACTGAAGACAGCGACCTCATTGGTGGAGGGGCTGTCGCTGGTGGTATCCCCGGACAGCATCCACAGCGTGGCCCCTGAGAACGAGGGCAGGCTGGTGCACATCATCGGGGCGCTGCGGACGTCCAAGGTTGGTGTGGCTGTGCTGGCAGCCAGTGGGGCTTGGGCAGGCGACCGTGCAGCCTTCTTGCTGCTGGTCTCTGTGTGCGTCGGGAAGCTGGGGCGATGGGTGATGCTTCACTGGCCGCTCTGAGGGCTGAGTGGGGTTAGACTGCATGCCCGTGGCAGGTGCCAGGCGCATGGGGAGCCCTTCTCCCCAACAGGTGCTCTTGTGACTGTGAGCAGCACGGCAGGCCTGGGGGTACATGGACACCGTGCTGCTGTTGGCCTGCTCCTGGGCCCTGCAGCCTGGTCCTTCTCTGAGGTCACTGTCTCAGGTGCTGGGAATGCAGGATGGCCAGCCTTGCTTGGCTCCCCCCTGAAAGTAGCTCTAAGGCTCTCCACGCTTGTCTCCTTCTCTTATTATCTGGTCCAGTCTGGCTTTCCTGAGCCAGGGGCTCTGGGCCCGCGACAGTCTTGTCTTGACTTTTGTGTTCTGTTGGATTCTTTGCGAAGCTCTTGTCTGACCCAAACTACGGGGTGCATCTTCCGGCTGTGAAGCTGCGGAGGCATGTGGAGATGTACCAGTGGGTGGAGACCGAGGAGTCCAGGTAAGGCAGGCACCGGAAGTGGAAGTCAGCCTGGGAAAGGAGGAGTGGGGTTGGGGTCATATTGTTACTCTGGAGCTCAGAGCACAGAGTTTTCCTGTCAGAAGATGTCCAATTCTTGCAAAGATCCCACCCAGTGACCTTTGATTTGGAGGTGGCAAAAGTATAGTATGGAGTAGCAGAGTCACTCAGACAAAGGGGGATTGGTCCCCTCTCTCCTCTAGAGCTGCGGAAATGTGAGGTATGTCCAGGTCCAGGCCTCTGATGATGTTGCCTGGACCTGTGTGCCCTCTGCTGCCGTCGCCCCCAGAGCAAGCAGGCTGGCTCCCTTATGTTCTACTGCTGGCCCCTGGGCGGGTCTCCTGGAGCCCGGGACTGCACATTTGTGGAGGGGAACCAGGAAAAGGCAGCTTTGGGCTCCCCAGGGCCCTCCTGACACACAGGATGCAGGATGGGCCAAGCCTAGAGGCCTGGGCTTGCACGGGTGTCACCTTGGGCCGAGAAAGGGTAGAATGGCTCTGTGTGGGAGGGTGCTGTGCTGTGTGGGCACTTGGGTGCCTCTGCCCTGGGGTGGCTTCTGTCCGGAGCCACCTTTACAAGCCAGGCTGACACAGTGGCTGCCTGTGCCTCTACTGCAGGGAGTACAGCGAGGACGGGCAGGTGAAGAAGGAGACGAGGTACTCCTACAGTGAGTACAGTCTGCAGGCACCTGCCCTGCACAGGAGGCTGCGGGGTGGCTGTGGCACCAGGGCGGGACTCCCCAGGCACTGCCTGCCGTCCAGGCTGCCCACCAAGCCACATGCGCACCAGCTCTGAGCTGTCCTCTCCTTGTAGATACCGAATGGCGCTCAGACATTGTCAACAGCAGGAACTTCGACCGGGAGATTGGCCACAAAAACCCCAGGTGTGCCTTGGGCCTTGCATGCTGCTGGCCAGTCCCCAGCCTCTGTGTCCTCGTCCGAGTGGGGAATGACTCATGGGCGTGGCTTTGAGGCCAAGCTCTGTGCTGGGCACTGGGAACAGAGAGCAAGACCCAACCCTTGCCAGCCCCAGACAAGGTCCCCTCAACAAAGCCACCAACTCAAGGCTGGGCAGAGGTCCCCGGGGCACTGCACAGACCATGCTGGGGCAGCATTTCACTGCCCGTTAGCCTGGTAGGAGGACAACCAGGGAGGGCTTCCCAGAGGCAGAGCCGTGTGGCCTAGGCCTTCTTGGGATGTCAGCAGAGGGCTGGTGGAGCCCGCCCATGTGCGGCAGTAGGGCTGTGCTGGGACTATGGTCAGGGTCGAGCTGCACCCAGAGACTGTGAAGGGTGTCAAGTCCAGGTGAGATCCGTATGGGGGCTGGTGGTATGGGAAAGGCTGTCAGGTGTGGGCAGGAGGGTCTGAAGCACTGGGGGACAGGGACAGAGTGAAGTGCTTGGCCAGGGAGGGCAGTTGGCAGCCCCTGGGTGGGGACCCTGACTGATCCCACCTCCCTCCCACAGTGCCATGGCAGTGGAGTCCTTCACAGCTACGGCCCCCTTTGTTCAGATCGGCAGGTTTTTCCTCTCAGCAGGTAAGCTGGCCTGGCAGTCTGCCCTGGGGCAGGGAGGTGGGAGCCCTGGATTCATCCCTAAGTTCCTCTGGGAGTCCACCCATACCCTGCCCTGTGCAGGGAAGCCCCACAGGCTGAGGAGGCAGCTCCCTCAGCCGAGACAGTGACCCTGGGACCCTAGATGGCCATGGGGAGGGAGGAAGCAGTGGCCTGGGCTTGCCTGGCTGCCCCGTGGGCTCTGATGCTGGGGTGTGCTGCTGGCCACCACATACTGCCCACTGGGAGCCTCCAATCTAGGAGGGCAGTGTGGCTAAGAGGATGACTGTGATGTGAGGGGAAGGGCAAGGGATTGGGGCCATGCCCAGGTAGGCTGACATGGGGGACAGGGACGGCCTGGTAGGGAGACACTGGGTGTGAGAGCCCCATGGCCAAGCCCCTCAGATGGGTGGGAGGGTGTGGCACAGGGTCTGCACATTGCGGGATCTCATGGTGGGCCGTGGTTCTGAGTACTCGGCCTCCCTCAGGCCTCATAGACAAAATTGACAACTTCAAGCCACTCAGCCTGTCCAAGCTGGAGGACCCCCAGGTGGACATCATCCGCCGAGGGGACTTTTTCTACCACAGTGAAAACCCCAAGTACCCAGAGGTACGAGAGGGGCACCACACCAGGCCACACCTGGGCACACGGGGATGACTGGGGGCAGAGAGGCTACTTGGGTGGCAGCAGGCAAGGTGGAGGCAGGGGAAGGATGAGTGTGGGGCTGTGGCCAGGCCAGCGTATCCACCTCACCCTGCCACCCCTCTGCTCCCCAGGTGGGAGACCTGCGTGTCTGCTTTTCCTACGCAGGACTGAGCAGCAACGACCCCGACCTGGGCCCGGCTCACGTGGTAACCTGGCCTGCCTGGGCGGCACCAAGTCAGCTGGGGCTCCTGGTGTCCCGGGCTCAGACACAAGGGTGGGCTGACTGCTGCAGGCTCCCTGTGGAGGCACAGCCACCGTGCACAACCAGCCTGCACCCCAAACCCCGCAGCCAGCCGTGGACCCCAGACTTAGTGAGGTTCCGGTGGAACCTCATGATGAGTCATCCCGATGGCGTCCCCTTCCCAGCCCTGGTTTCTGAGCTGTGGCTGCTTGGTCTTGGTTCCTGCCCTGCCCAGGAAGGCAGGAGGGTGGCCCAGGGCCTGGCCACCCTGTCCCCCGTGTTACACAGGTCGGGTGTGCAGTGGTCATAGTCACTGCCCGCGGTTAGCTTCTCCATCCAGGCCGCATGTGGTCCTGTCCTGGCCTGGCTTCTGCCCTGTGTCCTCCTGGAGCCGTGGGTACCCTGGGGCTGGGGCACCCTGGGAAGGAGATGAGTCTGGGGGCTCTTCACTGGCTGCCTGGGTGGCATGGACCGTGGGGAGAGATGCCACCCCTCTGAGCACCCCTCAGCTCTGACGCAGCTTTCCCTGCCCAGGTGACAGTGATTGCTCGGCAGCGGGGTGACCAGCTTGTCCCTTACTCCACCCGGTCAGGGGACACCTTGCTGCTCCTGCACCATGGGGACTTCACGGCAGAGGTGAGTCACACTGCCGGCCTTCCACCTGAGTCCTGATCAAGAGCTGACAGCCAGGGCACTCGGTGGGAGAATGGAGGGAGGGAAGGATGGCGCCTGGCAGATCCCCCGCGCAAGGTGTGTGGTCACCGGGGGACAGCACAACAAGCAGCATCGTGACGGCCACAGAGCTAGAGCTGCAGATGCCGTGGGCCTCCCAGAGTCAGGCTGAGGGTTCTCGGGGCCTCCTGCAGCGTGCACCCTGGAGGACCTCCAAGGCCTCCAGAGGGCTCTGGGAGGGCTCGAGCTGGAACGGGCAGGGCACGTGTGTGACGGGTCCCTCCAACCACGTGGAGTCCCTTTCCCTCCACACCACACGTGACACTAAGGAAGGGACGCAAAGCTGCCCCACCAGGCAGGACGTCACGCACCGTCCTTCCTGTTGTTGGGGGACATGGTGTCACTGCAGCCCTTAACAGGACTGCAGGGTTCCCACCCAGAGGGTGGCAGGGGTCAGGCAGCGACATAAAGTAGGGTCCACCATGACCTTAACTTCGCATGATTGCACCCTCAGCTGCCACCTGTCATCATCCCCGTTAACCTCCCTGTGATGGCTGTGCCCAGTCACCAGCTTCAGATCTGGGGACTTTCTGGATGGAGGAGGCCTGGTCAGGCCTAGTCTTTCCTGTCGAGCCCCTGGCTTCCTGCCTCCTGACTAGAGTCCCAGGTCCCAGCCCCTCTCAAGGTGGTGGGAGGCCTGCCCCTGAGGAAAGGTGACAGCTGTAGGATGGACATGTGGCCCCCAGCACCTGGGCCTCGGGCTGCCTAGCAGGGGGAGTCCCCATGTCCTGCACCCCACTAGCCACCCCGTCCCTGCATATGCGGGAGGGAAGAGGCTGGGGTGCTCGAGTCTAAGGTAGGAGTGGGCACTGCCCAGGGCCCGCTCCAGCCCTTCACCTCTTCCTCAGCCGGTTTGTCCTGAGGCTGTCCCAGTTTGAGTTCTCCTGTGGTGGTTGTCATCGTGCCCCACCTTACCTGTGTGCTGTGGAGTGTTCACCCCTTCACTCAGTAGGCCTGCATTGGGCACAGGGAGGTCAGATGGGCCCCTCCCTGGGCCCCGGAAGTGGCAGATCCTGTGGAAACTACGTTCCTTGTTCTGTCAGAGTCTTGCGGCCTCTTTCAAATGGGAATGTGCGCCCACCCCAGTTGGTTATTCTGAGGACTAAGTGTTTAAAGGACACGTAAAGCCCACAGGGCAGTGGAGGGTGACTATTAAGCAACGAGTGCTGTACATTTTTACTGTAACGGGTGTAGATCTTGGTAGGAGGGGCACTGGTTAGACAATGGCACATGTGCCACAGCAGGCTGTTTGTATCATTGAAAGCTCTAAAAGGTTTGCTGTCATTGGACTAGGGTGTCAGGGAAGCTCTGAGGAGACGATGTTCTAGCTGCTACGCAGGAATGTGCTGCAGCTGGTGGGGGTGTACACAGATGTGGAGGG
This sequence comes from Hystrix cristata, assembly GCA_004026905.1. Classification (NCBI taxonomy): domain Eukaryota; kingdom Metazoa; phylum Chordata; class Mammalia; order Rodentia; family Hystricidae; genus Hystrix; species Hystrix cristata. Next base: position 120,004 of record PVJO010003150.1, on the reverse strand, counting down.
AGGCTAGTGGTGACAGGACCCTTGGCCTTCTCAGGATGGGCAGCTGGTGGGGTTAGGGTTAGGGGGTGACCCACTGGGAACCCTGTGTCGTGATCCTGAGGGACAGCGATGGCACGGATTACGGGGGTACATCATGATGGACACTGAGGTGACACTGACGGGCTGATGGGACTTGGCAGTGGCGTGTGGGGGAGTGGAGGAGGAGCTGGCCACGTCTGACCTGGGCTCCTGCCTGTGTGGTGGTGGGTCCCAGACCCCTTTGTTGAGCTGGAGAAGGCAGGGAAGCAGGATGGGTGGAGCCCTACCATGAGCTGGGTGCACAGGATGTCGAGTGGGTCTGTGGGAGGCAGCGGAGGTGCCAGGGTGCAGGTCAAGGGCACTGGATGTGGACAGGAGCAGCCACAGCCCTTTGGCACTGAGAGGCCAGGAAGGTGTGGGATGGGAACAGAGATGGGGAAGGGGTGGCCTGCAAGGACCCCATTGCATGAGGGGGGCGCAGCTGCTGGTGAGGTTCTCCTTCTGTGGGTCATGAGCCACGACTGTGCCGAGGCTGGTGCCTTCCCCACAGAGCTTCTGTTCTGCACTGTGCTGCAGCCAGCAGACAGAGGGACTTAGGTAGGGCAGAGTTGCCCCTCTCTGGCCTGTCCAGAAATGGCCACAACCCTAAGCACAGCACTCACAGCCCCCACCCTGCCCGCCGGGCACCTGACGTCCTCCTCCCATACCCTGCAGGAGGTGTTTCGCAGAGAACACAGGAGCAACTCCATGAAGACCTGGGGCCTGCGGGCGGCCGGCTGGATGGCCATGTTCATGGGCCTCAACCTCATGATGCGGATCCTCTATACCCTGGGTAGGCCTGGAGGAGGGGCTGGGGGGAGCACCTCATGCTGCTCTTGGGGCTGCCACCAGTCCTCTGTGAGCTGTCCTGGCTGGAGAGCCACTGCCTGGGGCTGAGACTGGGCATCTGACCCTTCTGTGATGAGTGAGCCATGGAGGCCAGCAGAGTGGACAGAACCCCTCTGTCCATCTCACCACTTGGTTGGTCCTTCCTTCCTGTGCAGTTGAGCAGCTGCGGGATAAGCTGGATTTGGCAGGAGATCCGTCCTGCTGGGCTGTGGATGCTCAGGCCACGCCCTCCCTGGGCTTCACTGTCTTCCTGCAGTTCCATGAACCACGGGCAGAGATGACACACATTGCTCTGCGCCTGCCCACTCCACAGCCTAGGCCGGGCTGGGGCTCACAGGAGTCGGGGTACAAGGACAGTTTGTGGGCCTGTTCCCATGGCCTGGCATAGGCAGAGTCCCAGAACCCAGGGTGAGCAGGCTCTGGCCTAGACCTGATGTGGACACTGATAGCCAGGGAGAGGTCAGGCTACAGCATAGGGAGGGAAGCCGTGTCCTCCGAGGCTTCCTCTCCATGGCTCCGCTGTGCTCAGCCCCTCTCCTCCCCTTACCCAGAGCCAAGGCTGCTCATCCAGAGGTGGGAGCCATCCACTGGGCATGAAGCCCGGATGCCCTCCTGAGAGCCTCATCTTCTTCCCACAGTGGACTGGTTTCCCGTCTTCCGAGACCTGGTCAACATCGGCCTGAAAGCCTTTGCTTTCTGTATGGCCACCTCGCTGACCCTACTGACAGTGGCCACCAGCTGGCTCTTCTACCGGCCCTGGTGGGCACTCTTCTTCGGCTGCCTGGCCCTGGTGCCCATCCTCATTGCCCGAACCCGGGTGCCTGCCAAAAAGCTGGAGTGATGGAAGCCCCAGCACCCGCCCAACCCCTGTGGGAGCCTCGGGACCCTACAACACTGCCCAGCTCCGTGCCCGAACCCCAGAGACAGTCTTGGATTCTTGGACCTGCACCCACTGCTCTTCAGAGGGGCAGACTGGCAGCATTCCTGTTGGCTTGGTGTTCACAGGTTTACCCCCCTTCTTTCTTGCTGTAAGCAGCTTTGGTGGGTGTGGGCAGCTCAAGGATGGTGACCCAAAAAGCAGCAGCATTCTGGTCCCCTCCCCATGTCCTGGGCTTGCGTGGGTGGGACAGTGATGTTCCAGAGACCTGTTGATGGGGGCGGGGGCTTGGGCCCCATCACCCTCCACTTCTCAAGCGCTGAGACCACACAGCCCCAGACATACCTGTGACCCCAGAGGACAGCCTTTGCCAGCACCAGACACTGTGCGCGGGCCTGGGGTGGGTGGAGCATGATCTGGCCACGGGCACTCTGATGTCAGAGCGAGCAGGACTGCACGTCTGCTGATGTCATGTCCCTGCTGTCTAGCCGGGCAGGGGCCTTCCAGCGACTGAGACCTCCAAAGCCTGTTTACATCTCTCTCTGGTACTTCACTTCTACCCCAGCTTGTCACCAGAGACCTAAAAGCCAAACCTCCTGAGCTGAGCGGTAGGCCTCTCCGACTGTTACAGATGACGCCCCAGAGTCTGCCTGTGAGGTTAACGCAGAGCACAGAAAGCTGCTGAACTGTGTGACTCAGCTGATGTGAAAGCACAGTACGAAGCTTAGAGGCTTTTGGAACAAGTGTCAGCAGAGCGATTCACTTTCACTTGGGGTGGTGTGAGTCCCCCATCACAGGAGGGGCCTGAAGCTCTGTGCGAGCACGCTGCTCTGTGCTGACCTAGCCAGCCACGTCCAAGGGCCAGAGTGCCTCGGCCTGGGGTGCCGGGCCTCGAGGCTGCTTCTGTGTGGTTCTCTTGGGTACTTGGTGTCCGTCACTTGACTTGTCCTAAAACTCACCCACACTCAATTCATGATTCTATAGCTTTCCGGCTCCTCTTCCACCCTTTTAAAGCAGGTTGTAACCTTGATGTCTTCATGTTTTACAGCAAGTTGTTTGGCCTTTGCTGGGAGTGGTTGCTTTGGCAGCCAAGTGCTTGGTGGCTTCCCCGGGACGAGAGTCTATAAGGCTGACCATCTGTAGTAATTTCCCTGTCTGGTGGCCCACACTGTGCATGGGATCCTTCAGTTACAGCCAGCACCCAGGGGACTTCTCTGGGCTTAGGACTGAAACAGTACCTGCGACTGCTTAGTGAATCGCCGACCTCTCCACAGATGCTTCAGAAGACAGGCAGTAGTTACATGATGGATACATCTGAAAACATTTTTTCTTACATGGATTTTAAACTACTAATTTCAGGAGTGCAGCAAAATAGTGTTAAGAGTAATCTGAAGACTTTGGGAAACCACCGTGAAATTTGTATTGTTTATATTTTTATAAAGTTTAAAAAATAAATTTCTTCAATCTCTTGGTGTAGGAGTTTACCATTATCCTGGTTTTGGTGGAGTTAAGGAATTCAGCCATCGATTTAAGAAGTACAAATCTGTGGTAGCTCATGTCTAAGTTGCTCTGCATGACTAAGACTGGTGTCAGTTCCCTTATAAAGGACACCTCAGCACCCCACACTGGGGAGCATGCTGGTTGTGGCTCTATTTACAGAGCGTGACTCAGGAGCCAGCCACCTTCAGAATGTGCTAGATGAGGGGGAGGGGCTGGTTCAGGCTGGCCAGCTTGGCTCATGGTATCTGGTAAATCAGAGATCTCTGAGCCCCAGTTTCCTCATCTGTAAATTGGGGCCAGTGCCTTTCTACCTCACAAGGTTGTGAAGACTAAAGCTTACACCCACGGAATGCCTGACACGCGGTGCTTCACTTCGACTCCTTTTGCTTGAGCGGTCATGAAGTAGGGGCTGCTGCTAACCCTTCCACTCGACACTGGCAGTGAATGCACTTGCTTTAGCTACAAATGTGTAGTGACTTCCCAAAGCCCACCCCTTTCTCAGGAAAGACTGCTTCGTTTCATCTCCACAATGCCTCCTAGAAGGGGACCCTGCCTGAGCAGGTCATTTCTGTGGACAGGGCAGTGGCCTCAGCTCAGAACACAAGCACCCACCCCTAGGAGGCCGGCGCAGGCAGAGTGTGGAGATAGAGTTTCCACAGCAACCCGGCTTGTCTCTCCACCACACAGCCAGCAGTGCTCTGGCTGCTGAGCCACACCCAGGGTTTCGTTTGTGTCCCTCCAGGAAAAGTGGCTCGATGTTCGGAGGACTCCTCACCAGGCTTGAGTAACACCTCACTTAAGAAAAACCTCCCAGGTGTATAATGAGTTCCTGGCTGCTGGGAAAACGAAACCTCATCTTTCCTTACACACTCAGTGTTCTCGGCTGAGGTAAAATCTGAAAAAAATTGAGAGCCAAGTCTTTAGATAAATGTTTTTTTCTTGAAATGTTACAAAAATTATTTCTCTTCAACATAGAGCTCATAGAGCTTTGTAAATGTATCAGTAATGAGTAAAATCTAGTTGAACACTGATCCACTTTTACTAACATTTTCTTAATGCTCAATGACTGATTTTCTCTCCTGTGTTAGCTGCTTGTCCTAGTCTTATGCCCCCACAAAATGTGACTTCTGGAAACACCCCCAACAGCATGATCTGGGATGGCCTCTACATCCTTCTCACTTTCTCTCCTGTCTTCTACAAAGAGGCAGCACTCGGCAGCAGGAAGCTGACTCGGGGATTAAGCGGCCTGCAGAGAAAGGATCTTAAGCCCTGAGAGAGGCCAGAGCACAGGGTCTGGTGGGTGGAGACAGGCAAGTGCACCTCCTCCCACCAATTTCCCAGTGCTTTCTATTAAAAAAAAAAAAAAGACCCCATCTGCAAAGATGGGAAGAACAGGCGTCCCGGGGCAGCGTCTGCAGCTCAGAGGGCTTTGGTGAGCATGCCTGGGGACCTGCCTGCAGCACAACCTCAGCCAGGCCCAGCTCTGTACACCTTCCGGAAGGAGGCACATAGGTCACCGCTTTTCGAATGGGAACAGGTGGCCAGCAGCCTCTTTCTTCGCCTTTCTGGTCTTCCTGGGGCACTCCAGCTTCTGCTTTTCCTCAGCTTCTCGGTTCTGTGGCCAGGAGGCAGCCAGGACCCTGGCCACCTCTGCCTGTGAGCTGGTCCCCTCCTCATCGTCGGACAGCCCACTTCCTGCACTGGCATGCGGAGTCACTGCGTCACTCTGGAGGGGACAGAGGGGAAGAGGCAGTCACCAGGCACCTCCTAGGAAATCCCTGCCGGAGGCCACTGTAGGCGCACAGCGGTTATATCTGGGACTGCCCAGACACACAGTGCTGAAGGATCTGAGGTGGCACCCCCGAAGGTAGGGAGACAGACGGGCAGGGTTACAGCACATGGTGGTCAGGACCCCATGAGACATAAAGCCAGACCCAGGGGCTCCCACGAACACGGTAAGAAATATTTCCCAAGGATAACCACGGGTTCACTGTCACTGCCTCTGGACCTGCCTGTCCAAGACGGGAGCCCTCGAGGGCTGTCGCATTTCATTTGCACCACTGTTTTCAGCCTGGCCTGCTACCTGCAGGTGCCGTAAGAGGTGACCTGACTGGGGACACAAGGCCTGGGCGAGGCCGCAGGCGTGGGCAGCCCTGAGCTGGGAGTGAAGCTGTCTATGCTGTGCTGTCAGCAGGACCTGGCCAGTGACTGTTTGGGCCTGTTCTCTGCGAAGGCCCCACACTAACCTGGGCCCCGTAGCGCATTTGCAACCTCTCCCTGATGAGCAGCCCCCGGGCCAGCAGCTTCCAGTTCCCCAGGGCCCGCTTCTCACGTCTCTGTAGCAAGAAGGAAACAGGAGCATAGGTTAAGCACCAGTGGCGTCAGGAAGCACCAGGGTGGAACCTGAGAACACGTACAGAGAGCTGTGCAGGTTGTGATGGGAAGATACAGTCTCGGTCACATCAAGCCACATTTTCAAATACTGGTGTGATGCAGTAAATATGTGAAAGCCTCCAGTATAAAACTCGCTTTTCATTGTTCCTATTTTTAGTGAATGGGGTCACCTAGGACCCAAACCGAGGAGAGAGCAGGCGCTGAGTCCCTGCAGTGGGTACCCACCCTGTGGAGACGGGGACTGTGGAGGGGAGGGGGTGTCCAAGAGGCAGGGGGGAGGAGCGCGGCTGGGGAGAATGTGAAGCACAGCGGCTGGGCCCCCTCTGCTTCCTGGCTCCTCCCCACCTATCCTCCTCCTGTGGTCACATGCCAGGCCCATCCTCCTGGCTCCTGCCTGGGGGGCTTACCTCCTTCTCCTTCTTCTCCATGAGAGCCTGCTCGTTCTCCCAGGCGGTCAGCAGTACATCTCTGAACTCCTCGCATACAATGTAGCCCTCAGTTCTGTGGGGCAGGACATGACGGCCTCTCCTAAACCTGCTGCCTGCCCGTCCCACCCTCCCCTCTTTGGGGATAGGGGCCCTTCTGGGCACTCAGGGCCCTTATGGGTGCACTGGGCCAACCAGGGGCAGCCTGTCCAGCAGGTGCAAGCTTAGCAGCCCACACACCTCTCCCCAGCCTGCCTCATTTGCAGTACCACCCCACAAGACAGTGCTTGGGGACCAGGGAGGACACAGTCCCCACTGTGGTCAGTGCCTGTGACTACCCGAGGAAGAGTGTGCATCTGGCATCCCTAGGGCACGGCACTGGTTTCACTGCTGTTATGACTCTGGATGGGAACCAGGTTGGTCAAGGGCTACTACAGCTGCCTTTATTTCTTAAAAGCCTGGCTTCGGATCCAGAGTCAGACCTGGATGCTGAAGCCCTGGCCCCAGCCCTCACTCACACAGCATGGCAGTAGCCACCGTGGAAGTCGAAGCCCGTGACGGCCGGGGCACAGTCGATGTCTAGCTTGCGGGCCACTCGATGCAGGTTGGGGAGGTGCAGCTGCACACAGCCAATGGGCATCATGCTGGGCAGGAAGAGGTACACGTTCCCGAACTCATTCCGTGGCACCTGGGAGGGACAGTGGGATGTGGCCAGCTGGGCAGGGCAGCCCGGTCCCCACCGCTCCAGTGTGCCCTACCTTCCCATCCACGGCCACAGGGGGCTGGTACTCCTCTGTCTGCCAGTGGCCAAACAGGCCCAGGTCATTCTGGTCTCGCAGCTGGGGGTCGGCGAGCCGAGCTTTGCGGGCACGGTTGGAGTAGCCTTTCACCATCTGCCCAAGTAAAGAGTCATGGCTCACGAGGAGGCTCTTGGTCCTGATGCCCACGTTAACAGTCCTGGGGACCTCACTCCACCCTGGGGACACACTTTGGAGAGGGATGACACCTGCTCACTATGGTCTCTAGCACTGGGCAACAGGCACTCACAGAGCACTGTTTTCAACAGACCCGCGGGTCAGGCCAACCACACAGAGTAAAGACCACCGTGAAGTCACAGCCTGTGAAGCAGGCACGTTCATCACTGAGGGACAAAGGTGGACCCAGTGGTCATGCACTCAAGGAACCAAGACCTGCAGGTGACAAGAGCAGGGACTCACGCCCAGGCGCTACCTGACTGTCCTACTAGACAGCTGGTCTCTCCCTCTGACCCCATCCTGCCTGGGACCCCAGCTTGCTCTCCAGCAGGCGTGGGGTATGTGGCCTGGCACAAGCTTCCTCCACTGCAAGGGTCGGGGAGCTTTCTTGGTGAAAGCTGACGTGGAGCCATCATAGTCTTCATTCCTTGCCTCTTTACAACATTCCCACATTAGCCCACTTGGAGATCACTGCAGCAGGACCTGGTTGGGAGGGACTGCGGGCTTCGGGGCAGGGGAGCCCAGCTCTGAGGAAGTCCCTCCTCTGAGCACCCCGACCACACCAGGCCAGCTGTGAGGGACAGACAGGAGGAGGTATGAGGAGTATGGGGCAGAAGGAAGACCCAAGGATGGAGGAGGAGGGCCGCTCAGGACAGCCCTGTCTCAGCCGAGGCACCACCTCCATCAGGGACTCTGGACACGGCCTGCCATGGAGAGGGCAAGCACCCCAGCCTCACTGACGCCCCATGTCTCGAGGCAACAACAGCAGCAAACAGGCTGTGCAGGTGCCAGAGACCAGCGCAACTGCAGTCCCGGGAACTGACTGACACTGCGAAGGGGGCTGGACTGCTATCTAAGAGAGATGACAAGGCAGTGGCTGGGACGACAAAGTCACAACAAGGTCCCCCAGCGACCTGGGGTTACTCCAGAGCTATCTGTGACCAAGCCACAGTCACAAGGGGGCACTAGTGGGCAGTGTGACCAGTGTGGACTCAGGGACTGACAGCCACATGCAGACAGGATCACAGGTATTTACTAAGAGAAAATGTATTCAAAACATCTCAGTACCTTTTACAACACTTCTATGCGCTGAGTCCTAACATTCTGGATATAGAAGAATAAACTTGTCCAGGTTAAGAGCCAGCTGCTCCCATGTGTAGCAGATCGCTGCATAGTGCAGGTAGGACCACACACTTGGCACTGTCCCCCGCTAGACTGAGGCTGCGTTGCCCCCCAGCTGCCCAGTGTCACACAGTCCCAGGACAGAGTACACACACTGCCTCCCTCAGATTGAGACCATTTTGCCCCCCAGCTGCCCAGGGTCACACAGCCCAGGAGAGAGTATACGTGTCTCCAGGACCAGCCACTGCCGTGCTGGCTTAACAGATCCGTGTCCAGAGACATCTGCAGCACTGCACGGAGTCCAAGCGACTCGTGGGCTGCCAACCTAACAAGCCGCAGCACTCCTGGACGAGGGAGGCCTGCTGCGCTCTGCTGCAGAGGTCTGGATGATCATTTTCCCTTCCCGAGCTCCAGTCTCTGCATCATGATCCCAGTCCTCCGGTGCTGGCACTCCAGAGCAATCACCCACATGCAAATGCAAGGTGACGGGGCCACGGGAGCACCTGAAGGGGCTGTGTCCATGGGGCAGATGTGAGCCTCTCATAGCCACCCAGTACTACAATGCCACCTGCAGGGTGCTGCACTCACAGCAGAGGCTGAGGTTACTCTGGTTACCCTCCGTTTCTTGTATGTTTCTGGAAATCCTTGTCTACAAATTCCTCATTCATAAGACATCATTGCAATGCCTGCCTCCTCCCCAAATCCTGCTCAAGCCAAAGCAAGGCACCGCTGGCTTCCCATCGTGGGTATGTGCCCACAGCCCTGCACCCTCCCTTCCCCGCTCTGCCACCCGGCTGGAGTGCTGTGCCCTGTTACCTTGTAGGGCACCTCGCCGAGCCTCACCACTCTTGCCTGTTTCAGCCACGTGTCCCTGGAGTGCAGAGTGTGCACACAATCCCTGCAGGAGGCAACATAGGGGGAGGAAGGGTGAAGTCAGCCCACACCCGGCCTGCGGGCATGCAAGATCTCCTGCCTCCTACGACAGGTGGCAGAGGGGAGAACGCGGCCCTGACGACCCCTCCCTGGCTGTGCCTCACATCCCAGGATACGCCCCTCCTGACACACCTGGAGGAGCTGTGTCCATACAACACCCACCCTGCATGGAGCTCCTCTGTGTCTCCAAGGCCGACCGCCTGTCCCTTTCCAAGTCTCCCGGGACCCCCCGGGAGAGCTCCCTCTGCAGCCTGTGGGGGTGAAGAAAACCTACCTCCCCGCAGTGCCTGCTGAGGTCCTGATCCACTGCTAACCACCATGCCAGGCACAGCTGGCAGGGGCAAAAGAAGACACGTGGACACTCACTGACAGGATGAAAATGGATGTACACAGGGCAGGCGAATGACTGGCGGCCACAGTGACTATAGACAAAGGCCCACTGGCTCCCTTTTCCTGAGCTAAGAGCCACACTGCAGCCTTTTAAGTCTATTCTCCAGCGAGCTCTGCTCTGCCCATGCCACACATATCTCTTCCTCAGTCTGCACCCCATTCTCCTTGGCAAGCAAGATGACGAGCATCCTTGGAGTGCAGACAGCGGCCAGCCCACCAGGCGGCCTGAAGTGAAATGCAGTGCAGGATGGAATCCGGTCAGTGCCACCTCCCACTGGACAACCTTTTCACTCCCACGCTGCCAGGAGAACCTGATGCTTCCTACGGGCGGAATGAGGCCTCTCCATCGACACCATCACTGTGTCTGAGCACAAAAGCTCTGCCCCACGCTCCCCTGGCCTGAACATCCCTGAACCACAAAGGACTGGTGAAGCCACGGTCTGGCAGGTGGACAGCTCCCACATTCCTGAGGGACACAGCCCTCTCAGAACCAGTGTCCACACCGACCCCTTCACACCCAGTGGAATGGCCACATGAACAAGCAAAGGTCAGTGCGGGGAGGACGTGGGGAAATGAGCCCATGTGCGCTGCTGCAGGAATGTAAACAGCGCAGCTGCGACAGAAGCAGCACAGCAGCTCCTCAAACCACAAAACCTGACCTGGCAGTTCTACTTTGGGTATGTATACTCCCAAAAGAACTGAAAGCAGGGAGTCCCAGGGCATTCACAGTGGCACTATTCACAGCAGCCCAAGGCAGAAGCAGGAATAAATACAGCGGTGTACTGGCACACTCAGCCTGAGACAGGAAGCAAACTTCCACACATGCTTCAACCCAGATGGCACTTGGAGCAGCACACAGCTGGCTGCTCCAGGATGCCACTGGGGGGCCAGCGGGGCAGTCAAGCTCAGATCAGAGTGGCCCGGTGGGTGCAGGGACAGAGCAAGGAGGGACTGGGTCAGGGGGAGTCTGGGAAGATGAAGATGTTCTGAAGTGGCAGTGCCAGCTGTACACCACATGAATGCACTCAGTGCCATGGAGCTGTGCACTGTAAAAATGATGAAACCTAAATCTTGCACTGTATTTTGCCATGGTAACAAGTCATCCTCCACCCCAGCGTGTTCCCCTGTTGCTCACGTGGTGCCTCCCGACTTCTCTGCTGTCCATGGCACCTGTCCACTCAAGGGCAGAGCCCTGACGTGACGCAGGAGAAGCTCAGCAGGCCTGGAACACGGGCAGCACGGCCCCAGTGGAGGCTCACACCCCACTCCGGGCAGCTTTCCCTGTCTTTTTTGTTTTCTTTCTTTTCCACGCTTCCATCTGTTTTCCTAATTATTGCAAATATCCCCTATTGTTTGGTGTTACGTTTCATTTTTTTAAAAAAATCACTTACTTACCTTCTACAGTTATTTCTGGAAATTTCTCCATTTTTATATATATACTTATGTCAAAATTATATGAACATTTTTCAGTTTTAAGTTTGTGTATTTTTAAAATTTTTTTCCAGTACTGGGGATTGAATCCAAGACCTCCGCACTTAGTTACTTCCCCAGACCTTTTTTCATTTTTCATTTTGAGATAGCGTCTTGCTAAATTGCCTAGAGTGGGCCTAAATTTACGGTCCTCCTGCCTCAGCCTCCCAAAGTGCTGGGATTACAGGCATGTACTATGACACCCAGCTCCTTTTTCTCTTCTCTTCTTTTTTTTTTTTAATTTTATTTTAATGGTACATTTTAGATGTACATACCGATAACATTTATCATAGGGAATTTGTACCTATTTCTCTTTTTTCAGTGATTACTTTTCCCTGTAAACATTTTTAAGTGTTCAGTCAGGAGGATTAAGTACACTGGCAATGCTGGAAAACCATCGGCACCATCCGTCTGTAGAACTTTTCATCACTCCCAACAGCCACTAAAACACACGCATTTTAACTTCTGTGATCAAATCCTTTATTCCTCCTTTTGGTATGTTAACATATTTGATGGGTGTGTTTTCTGTTGTCTTAAACTTTACCTGTTCTACTCCGTCTTTCCAGTGCTGCCATGAAGCCCAGGGCCTCGTGCACACCCCGGCCCTACTTGGACTACTGTCTCTGCTCTCGCCTGCACAACACACACAGCTCCCCCATGAATGTTGCTGAGGAGGAGATGAGACTGCCCTGGCCTGTTAAGAAGGTGCTGACCCTGGCCAGCCACTGGGAAGCCACATGGCACACTGCACACACCTGGAGTAGACAGCTTCGCCGCGGCAGTACCCCAGCACCGCCGCCGTCTCGGGGTAGATGGCCTCATACTTCAGGAGGTGCCGCTTCAGGGCGTAGAGAGGATGGTTCTTATATGTGCCGATGGAGGAGGGCAGAGGCTGGTCCAGGTGCTTTGCCTGAAACTGAGAAAGCCAGCCAGACGGTGCGGAGCATGCTGTCAGGGGCAGAGGCACTCTGGGACAATGATGCAGCAGGCCAAGGTTTCCAAGCACTAACAACCAATGCTGCACCTGCAGCCCTGCCATGAGGTAGCTGAGATTAACCAGAAGCTATGAAGAATTAAGTGAATTAAGAAAGTCATCTGACTACCAATCCTCAGACCCCTTAACCAGCCTGGAAGATGAACTCTGGTGGAGATCTGGGAGAAAGCAGACCACATGGGAGTGAGAAGGCGTTTCTCAGCGAAGTTACCTGTGCTGTCACTGTCCCGTGACCCACACCTGTTCGCCAAGCTCCTTGAAAAACCCAACAGGAGGAAGGCTCAGTCTTTGGAGCAAGTGGTCACTGACGCTGTTAATCTGTCACTGCTGATAAGATGGCCAGGCCCCGCCAGAGTGGGCTCATGTGCGGGAAGTGCATTGCCTTGGGCTGCGACACAGCACCACCCACATGCAGCTGCCCCACAAATTCTCCTGGGTCAGTGCTGGCTCCCCACGAGGGACACAGCTGTTATGAGCTCAAGTCCTGCTTCCTGATGGGTCCCTCAACAGACCACTGGGATCTCCTCATTCTCGGCCCCCTTCCCAGGAGAAAGTGTTCTGTAGGTGTGAGGTGTGTCTGTCGAGGCGTGTGCAAGGGTGAAGGAGTAGCCAGATACAGTTATTCCTTCTTTCACTTGCTATGAGTTATAAGACTTCTGTAAATTTCTTTTTTAGTACTGGAGATCAAACCCAAGGGCACGCTATCACTGAGCGACATCCTCAGATCTTTTTATTTTTTATTTTGAGTCTTTTTTTTTTTCTTTTGGTTTTTAGAGACAGGGTCTTGCTATGTTATTATGGCTGTCTATGAACTCACCATGTAGCCCAGGCTACCCTTGAACTCTCAGTGATCCTCCTGTCTCAGCCTGAGTGCTATGATTACATGTGTGACCACCACACCTGGCTGACTTGTGTGAATTATTTTCAAGCTCCAAATTCATACCTGGGCAGTAACTCAAAGCACAGACTTCAAAGCCACATGGGGCTGGATTCAAATACCTGGCCACCTACTGGCTCAGCTCTCCCAGCATTTTATCAGCTACGCTAAGCAACAATAAGCCAGCTTTGTAACATCACTGTGATAACTTCATGAGCCTCACTCTAAAATATTTAACCCAGTGCCGGGTACACATGGCATTCAAAGTGGAGAGTATTAATAACCTCCCTGCATCCTGAAGCCCCTGTGGCCCAGGCCTTACCTCCAAGTCTTCCTTCTTCTCCCTTTCCACGAACGGGCTCCGATAGGGTCTCAAGGTCTTGTCCCACCACTCGGCATCAACACGGCACTTGCGGGTGGCCGTCATCCAGGCTGGGTCATAGCGCTGAGTGACGTCTCGGACCCAGCCATCACTGTCGATGCCCACGACATAGGTCAGGGGCTTGGTGGCGTACCTGTAACAGGCCTGGGGCTGGCCCACCGCCCCGTGCACACAGTCCACACACATCCACGTTGCCTCCTTCTCACAGAACACCTCCAACCACTGGTCTATACCAGCCACTTTCCTTCCTCCTGCCTCTTCACCATCCTGGGATACTTTCTTGCCTCTCCTTCTGCCCGGAGAGCTGGAAGATGCTAGGTGCTGGCGGCAGCTCCCTGGCTGGGTCCTGGAGTCACTCTTGGAGCCAGCCTTCATCTGCCGCAGGGCGGGGGCCCTCCTCTGCCTGAGAGGCGCAGGTTCAGAGCCCTCATCGGACGAACCATGGGCTTCCCCACTGGAAGGCTCAAAGTCAGAGCTGCTGGAGGCTGGGCTGCTCCCACTCTCCTCCCTGTAAGACACCCTGATGGCCTTGCGCCGGGCCCGGCCATGCTGAGGCCTCCGGGGCTGCTGCTTGCTGGGTCCAGCTTCCTCACCCTTGCTAGAGGAGGCCTTTTCCTGCTTCGTGCCACCTGAGGCCTCCTGGCTCCTCTTCCCCTTGGCACCTGCCTTGCCAGAGCCCTTGGGAAAGGTGTCTCCCTGCCTGGTTCCTTCACTGGTCTGCAGTTTGGGCTGGTTTTCTGGAGCTTGATTAGAAGTTCCTGGGGCATCTCCAGGATCCTCTGTGGCTCTCTCTTTAGGAGGTTTCTTTCCCTTAAACAGAAAAACAAACTTTTTCCTTCATTTTTTTTTTACTAATCGTGACAGATCCTGTAATTTAACAGGGTTAAGTGACAGGCTAGAGAATCAGTACCCCAAGTGGCCCCAGTCACACGGCTCTGCTGGCTTCCTGGAGCGTAGGGCTCAGTAAGCGATGGCTGAAGTTGCTGCCCTCAGATGGGGCACAGTACCATTCCTTTCACGCTAATTCTGGAGCCGAGAAATGAGCAAAGGATTCAGGGACAGGCAAACCTGGGTCTGAATTCCTGCTCTGTCACATTTGTTACTGACTCAGATAAACCATTTAGCTTCTGAGTCTTCATTTCCCCAGCAATAAGAATACCAACCTTGCGCATGTGCATTATGTGAACAAAAACTTAGAAACTTATCTCAGCTATAGTTTTAAGAATACTACAATTATTAAACTGGGTGTGGTGGTGCATGTCTGTAACCCCAGCATTTAGGAGGCTGAGGAAGAAAGATTGCCAGGAGTTTGAGGCCAGCCTGGGCTACGTAGTGAGTTCTAGGCCAGCCTGAACTACAAAGCAAGACCCTGCCTCAAACAAAAAACAAACAAACAAAAAATCGACAATTATGAAAATCAACCTCTGCACTGTCAGGCTTCATAGAATGCCCATCCAAATGAGATGGCACTCGGCTTCCTTCCTGGAGCACCTCATAATCCAGAGTCTCTCCCGTCTCAATGCACCCTGTTGATGAGGATGGGGTCACTGTGCCCAGAGCGAGACCTCCTGTGGGCCACAGTGCACAGCCAAGCTTGGGGTACTGCACGTCCACTCATGTCTGCAGCCCCCTCTACCACAGGGTAGGAGAAAGGCCATTCCAAAGAACCCAGGCTCCATGAACAGAGCTCTTACAAATAAATACCCTCAAATATACAGTAGCAACCAAATACTTTCTAAGCTTAATGATGACCTTTTACTGTTTCCTGACCAAGTGCCCTTTTCTCGGAAGCACTGAGCCTCACCTTTGCCATGGGGAACTTCAGCGGCACGGGCTGCAGAGAGAGTACCAGCCGGGTCAGGAGCTGCAGGGCACGCAGGATCAGCAGGAACATCTGTGTGGGCAAGGGGCAGCATGTCCACCCCGGAACACAGGGAAGGACTTGCTTGACTCAGTGCTGCTGGCTGCTTGTTTGCAACAGGGAACAGAAACAACCAAGCTACCTCGAGCACCAGACATGGGAGCTTCGAGACTATTAGAAAGGACATTCAGAGATTATCTTCACAGAAGAGTGAAAAGTGTTCATCCTACATTAAAGGCAAAGAGAAGTTTTAAAAATGTGATGTGATCATAATTTTTTAAGAAAAATCACGTATGAATTCAGACATGTATATCCGAAAGGATCTGCTGATACGCTGCATTACGGGTGTTTACAGGATTTTTTCCCTGAGAACCTATCTTCTGACTGTGCTGTATCTAACACGTGTTTAAAAGAAAATACAATGAAATACCATTTTCGGAGGAAAAGGTATGAACTATTAGAATCATCAGAGCATATGTGTGCTGTCTTCCACTTTCCCCAGAGTAATGCTTTCACCTGGGGACTGCAGTCTCCTCAGGGACTGGATCTCCCCCAGCAGCAGTGATAACATGCTCGAGCAGGGTTCCCCACACAAGTCCACTCTCATCACTTCCTCTGTGTTGTGGCTTTGATTGAAAAGGTCCCCCCAAGCCTCATGTGCTTGGAAGGTGACTGGATTGTGGGGGTATATTCACAGATGAGGTCACGGCTGAATGTGCTGTTAGGAGGTAGGGCTGGCCGGAGGCTGTCACTGGGCATGACCTTTCCTTCCTTTCCTCTCTGCTTCCTGGCTGCCGTCGGTTGAGCATCTTTTCCTCCACCAGGCCCCTCTGCCGTTCTGTTTCTGCCTTGGAGCCCGCTGACCATGGACTGAAACCATGAGCCAAACAAACCTCTCTTCCTTTAAGTTTCAGGTGTCAGGTATTCTGCCCCAGCAACAGGAAAGCTGACTAATACACTACAATACGGTGGGGGGAAAGTCAGAGGTGAAAGTCAAACAGGAAGGCAGATTTCTGTTTCAAGAAATACTTATTTCTGGTTGTTTCTTCTGGAGTTACAAAGTGTGCAGGTCATGAAAGACAAGGAAAGACCAAACAAGCGTCACAACCTGGAGCAGACTGAGGTGACATGAGCACGTCCTGGAACAGAAAAGGGACACTGGGGGAGACGTGGGCCGTCTGAGTGACATCTCTAGTCTGATGCTGCTGCACCAACAAAGGCTCAGCTTCTCAGCACAGCCCACACAGAGCACAGAGCACCCAGACAGCGCGGTGTCAGCCACCTTCACCTGGGACAACCCTGGACCTGTCTTCCTCCTGGGACTGCGAGCGGGACCACGTGGGAGAGCGGTGACTTGCTCTGGAGAAAGTCTGCTGCTGCCCAAGCACTCACGGCCACCACCCTTGACAAGCACTTATCAGTGTGCATTGCTGAGGGGGGAAAAATCAGGTTAGGAAACCACACAATCCCTATACCAGCAAATTAGATAATCTAGGATGAAATGGACAGATTCCTAGAAGCATACCAATTTCTAAACCTGTCTCAAGAAGAAATAAAGTCTGAACAGACTTCTCACAGTAGACTGAGTCAGAAATGAAAAACTTCCCAACACTGTAAAGTCCAGGACCACACAATTCACTGGTGAGTTCCAGTAAACATTTAAAGAAGAGTCAACACCCATCCTTCACAAACTCTTTCAAATAAGAGGGAACATTTTCTACTTCATTCTACAAGGCTAGCACTATTTTGATACTAAAGCCAGATAAAGGCAACATAAGAAAACAACAGACCAATATAACTTATAAATTGAGACACAAAAATCCTCAACAAATTACTAGCTAACCAAAACCAACAGCATATTAAAAAGGTTACACAGCACAAACAATTGGGACTCCTCTCAGGAATGCAAGGGTGGTTCAACATAAGGAAATTCACTGAGGTACCACTGTATCACATTGCTAGAACAAAGAGAGGAGAAAACATGGGTCACCTCAACACAGAAGAAGTATCTGACAAAATCCGACAAGTTTTCACGGTACAAACATTCAGAAACTAGGAAGAGAAGGGAACTTTCTCATGGTACCGAAAAGCCATGACAGGGAAAGATCGAAAGTTTCCACCATGTGAGCTTGGAAACATGGTAGAAATTCACCACTGCTATTCAGTATCATACCTGAAGTCCCAGGCAGAGCAATTAAGAGAAAGAGACAAAAGACATGTGAACCGCAAAAGAAGTAAAATTATGTCTACACACAGATGGCACGATCATACACACAGGAAATCCCAAAGAATGTACAAGAAAGCTACTAGAACTAATAAACAAATTCTCCACCCTGTGGGGTGCAAGAACAACACAATATTCAATTGTTTCTAGGCGCGGGGGTGTAGCTCAGTGGTAGAGTGCACATTTAACATGTGAGACCCTGGGTTTGATCCCTAGAAGCAAAAAAAAAATGAAAAAAGGAAAGGAAAAGATTTGTTTAAAAAAACTGTATCTACACACCTGCAATGAATGATCTAAAAAGAAAATTAAGAAAACAGTGTCATTTACAATAGCATCAAAAAGAATAAAAACCTAGGAAAAAACATAACCAAGGAAGTAAAAGATAGGTACACTGAAAACTACAAAACACAGCTGAAAGACATTAAAGACACAAATATAAGGAACGACGTCATGTTTATGGATTGGAAAACTTAATACAGACAGTCCTCATTTAATGGCCTACCTGTTTAACAACTATTCAGACTTTTGGGCCCGTCTTTTTTTTTTTTTTTTTTTGAGAGTTCTGTACATCTTGTTTATCAAGCTTCGGTGTCTTTTTTTGGTACAGTACCTCTTGCTTTTATAACACTGTAATTTTTGCTGATTGCACTGTACAGCACAGTACTATAGTTTTATGTTCTAATGTTACAGTACTGCATGTAAGAGTTATGCAAATAAAAGCAAAGTTGGAGTTTCCTTTGACCACTTCTTTGTTCTGAATATTGTAATGTACATATGCAAGTCTTCATTTAGTGACCAATTCATTTAATGACCTGGCTGCAGGACTGCAACTCAGTTGTTAAACAAGGAATATCTGTACCGACCAGACAGCAAAGTTGCCCAAATCAATCCACAGACTCAATGCAGTCACTATCAAAACTCCATCGGCCATCATCACAGAGACAGAAATACAGACTATCAATTTCACGTGGAACTGCAAAGGACCCCAACAGCCGAAGCAGCACTGACCATGAAGAACAAAACTTGCTACAGCGATCAAAGCTACAATGCCAAACAGTGCAGTGCTGGCATCAGAGTGCAGCCCAAAGGGACAGAACTCAGGACAGACAGGATCCAGGTGATTTTCAACAGGCGGCCAAGAGCCTCAGTCCCACTAAGAAACTGGTCTCTGCGACGAACTGAGACAATAATACAGCAAACAGTCGAAACAGAGATCTTCCCAACAGACAGTGCAGGAACGACTGGTTGTCCACATGCAAAAGAACGAAGTTGATACCTACTTCATACCATGAACAAACCATAACTCACAGTACGTGAAACATCTAAATGCAAGGGCAAAACAAAATCGTAGAGGGACTGGGTAGTTCAGTGGCTAGAGCGCCTGCCTCACAAACACAAGGTCCTGAGTTTGATCCCCAGCACCAAAAAACCCACAAAATCACAGAAAACTCTAAGAAGAAAATACAGGTATCAATCTTTACAACTTTGGACTTGGCAGTGAATTCTTAGATATGACACTAAAAGCATGAAGGACAGAACAAAAGTGGGTAAGTGGGACTTTGTCTCAACAAAAGCATCTAGGGCTTTATGGAAGAACCTACAGAGTGGGTGGAGACATCTGCAAAGCAGTGACAGGGCTGATACAACATATAAGGAGCTCTCACACTTCAACAAGATGGCAACCTAGATCAAAAGGTCAGGGCTGGCAGAGAAATCTCGCCACAGGAGACACATGGCCAAGAGCCCACGAGTGATAGACATCATCGTCCATCATGGAAGTGCAAATCGAATTGGAATGACAAACCCTCAAGAGCTACTAGGGTGGCTGGAACCAAAACTGTGGACCGTAAGGGGTGTAGTGAGGGTCTGCAGGATGGGAAGCCTGCTCTCCGCTGGCAGGGATGTCAAGTGGGGTGGCAGCTGCAGGACACAGTGTGGAGGTTCCTCGGAAAGTCAGAGATGATGTGTGACGTGGACCAGCAGTGTCACTCCCAAGTATATTTCCAAACGGACTGAAAGCAGGGACTCAAATAAACCTACATACAGACACGTGGTCTTCACTGTTGTGAAGAAACTACCCAAGATTCCATGAATGGATAAACAAAACGTGATAAACAAAACGTAACCCAATGAGATGCTATTCAGCCACGCACAGGAATGAACTACTGATTCACTGCAGATGAACCCTGAAACTATTAAGCGACATGAAAGACAAAAAGCCATGTGTACGATTTTCTTTATATGAAATACCAGATTAAGGAAATCCAGAAATAGCAGACCAGTTGGTGCTGGCCACAGGAGGGAGAAGGACAGGGATGATAATGAAGACGTGTTTTACGGTACACACAGGGTTTCCCCTGGCTGATACAAATGTTCTGGTGATAGAGGTGGTAGCTGCACAGTTCTAATTATACTAAATGGTCACTAAATTTGCTCCCTTTTCAAAAACTTGTATGACCCCATTTTTGCTTTTAAAAAAGAAAAGAAAAGAAAAGAATACCAATACATATGTAGGTAGTCATACAGGAATAAGCTTGGGGAGGACAACCCTGAATCTTAATGGTTTTCTCTGGGTGGAGTGGCCTTGCAGATATTTTAAAACTCCTCAAAACTGAGTGAGGAAAAGTCCAAAGACGCTGGTCATTTGACCCCTACAAACATAAGAAGTCTGGTCTCTGTCTCCAAACAGGGAATCTGGGGCTCCCAAGTGTAAGTACATGAATTAAACGGACCTCCGAGAAATAAAATCAATTTTCACTACCATAAGTTAACAGTGCCGCCCAAGGGGTCACTTACATGGACCAACTCTTGCTCATCTCTCGCAGAATAAATAGCAAATCTCCTTTCCAGCGTGGTCTGCAGGCTACCTCGCTCAGGTGCTGAAAGGTCTGCATTGACAGTAAACGTCCCGATGAACCTGGGGAGAAACCAGGCATCCCCTGTGCAGCGGTGAGGGTGAAGGGCAAGTTCCATTCTTTCACAGCCAAAACAACCAAAGTGGGGACAAATTGGGGTGGGCCTGCTTGGGCCCTGCTTCTCAGAGTCCGCAGAGCTAATTCCTATTGGTACTGAAGTCCCACTCAGACCTGCTGGGGCGCTTCCCCAACCTCCCACTTGAGACCAGGGCTCTGGCTCCATGTGCCTGGCCTGCCCCTCCACGTGATCCAGTGCCTGGGCACTCTCCTTTCTTCCCAAGGTGCTCCTGCCTCCCCCTGCCCTGAGCCCCTGGGCCAAGCACCCCTAGCACCCCAGCTCTGCGTCAGGCACAGGGCCATACCATTTCACCAGGTTGGAGAGATAGCGCATGTCCACATCTCGAGGCGGCACCCTGGTGAAGCGAGCTGGGATGATAGAGAGGCCAATGGCCAGCAGGTCCGGCTGGCTGCAGACGCCGTTTCGATAGAAGCCATTTGCCAGCAGACACAGCAGGTGAACCTGCAGAGGGAAGGGACAGAAGGAAGGCTGGGATCTAGCCGTGGCTATGTCACTATGCGAGAAATTTGCAGGCAGGAAGTACTTAGTGCCACATAAGGAAGTAAAAACACCAGCGTGAGCCATTGTCCAAGACTGTGTCTGCATTTCTCTCTTCTCTGTGTACTCATTCCCTCAGAGAAATCATCCACTCTCCAAGCTCAAAATACACACCTTTCCCTAGGAGGCCTAGTTCTGAAGTGGGCCTGAAGAATTGCTGGACAGAATGCTCAGAGCTGGGGGTTGCTCCCTCGAGGCCAGGAGGAGGGAGCGTGTGGAGAGCAGAACGCTCAGGGCCATGGACCGGGCAGGGCAGGTGGGGTGCGATGACACTGTCTCCACCTTGGGGTGCATCTGACCACCTCCTCTGCCACACACCCGTGTCTCTGTCCCCTCCTTGCCACCACTCGACCCTGCCTCAACCTACTGAAATGATTCCGTGGCTGACTTCCCCTTCCCACATATACCTTACATCATTTTCCTGTCAAAAATCAGTTCCCCTTCTCCCTGACGGTCTCCCATTTTTACTAATGGTGCTGTCTTCCTTCCCTCCTGTAAGCTTCAGACCAGAGTCATCTTGATTCTTCTCCTGTTTCCTGCCCCACCAGAGGTGACAGCAACACAGCCACCGCACTCCAGCATGTGTCTCACTCAAGTCTGTGGCAGCCTAGGGCTCGGCATCTCTCTCACCCCTCCCTGCCCTTCCTCTCCCACACGGTCCCCCACACACCTTCGTGGCCTTCCACTTTGCTCCTAAATGGTCCTTCCTCAGCACCTCAGACCCCTGATCAGCTTTCCACTGCTGAGCACCATCTTAAGCTCCTGTTCTGAAGTCCTCTCATTCCTCTGCTGAGCTCACAGCCTCCTTACTGTAGGAAATGAGCTTCGTGCAGGCTGGGCGCCCCTTATCTGACATGCCTGGGCCACGAGTGTTTCAGGGCTAAGATATTTTTTAGGTTGTGGAACATCTGAGTAGAACTTGCTTGAAAAGCTAAGCATCTCTAATCCCAAAAGTCAAAGTGCTTCAAAATCCCAAAATACCAGGACTCAAAAGTTTACAGTTTTGTTTTTTTTTTGAGCTGGGCATGGTGGCATTTGGCTGTGATGCTAGCACCCAGGAGGCTGAGGCAGGAGGACTGCCATAAGTTTGATGCCAGCCTGGCTACATAGTAAGTTCAAGGCTAGCCTGAACCACACAGTGAGACACTATCTCCAGAAAGTTTTTGGTTTTGGAGCATTTTAGATTTTGGGTTTTTTCACTGGAGATGCTCAACATGTGCAAGTCTCGTTCTCATAAGGCCACATAACAACCCTGCCAGGTCTGTGTGCAAGTTCAGTACCAATAGGGGCCACAAGCACGGACTTTCGCTGCACTGAGAACTGAGGTTATTAAGTGGCTAGAGTAGGAGATGGGAGGTTTACTCAGCCCTGTTGCATGTCAGGCAAGGCGGCACACAAGTTACTTTACATATATATGGCCTAATTCTCACAGTACCCTCCGAACTGGACAGTATTATCACCTCCCGCTTCACAGGTGAGAAGACATTAGACTGAGAGAGAATAAGATGTGTGTAATAAAGGGCTGGGATGCAGCTCAAGGACCTAGGTTCAATCCCCAGTACTGCAAAAAAAAAAAGAGAGAGAGAGAGAGGAAAAAAAGAGAAGAGAAGAAACAGAAAAAGATACTAGCCAGGGTCACCTAGTAAGCAGCAGAGCCAGAAACAAAGACCAGGCTTGACTGATGGAGAACCCGCATCTTGTACACTGCTGAGAAGCACTGTCCCTCCATCCCTTCACCCCGGTTCTTACCTTGTGTGTGTTCTCGTGGACTTCCTTACTGAAACGTTTCATCATCCTCCGAAGACAGGTCTCGAACTCCTTTTTTATCTTCTCACTGCAAGGCATAGTGAGAACCTGAGCATGAAGTGGGGGAGTGAGACCAGCACCCATGTCCCTGGGTCACTCCTTCTGCTCACCATGACATGGAGCACTCGCCTTGTTTTCCTGCCGAGACAGCACTACCCAGGCGAATCTGAGCACCTGCCATTTGCTGCTCCTTCTCACCTGCAAACCTGAGCTGGGACTTCTCTGCCCAGACTCGGGCCTCCACCTGCACTGCCATGCCTCATAAACATACCTTAGAGCTCATCTCCTCCTGGAAGGCTTCTCTGTCTACACTCCAGACTGCTGATTCTCCCTTAGTAAGTACCATCTTCATGCTAAATTACTGTAGGACACTGTTTTGGTCCTGAATGACTGCGATCATCCCTCTCCCCTGCCTAACAGTGGGTCCATGATACACTGGAACCCATGAGCCACCCAACAGGCTTTATGCTGCATTTTCACAAACTATGGCAGAGGCTACAGAGGTCTTGGGGATCCTGGGACAGATGGAGGCCCCTGCCAAGTGGCCGCTGCCTCAAGTCCTGCAGCAGGGAGTATGGGGAAAGCAGGAGAGCCCTGAGTCCCCTGACTGGCTGGGCAGCTCCACAACGTCACCCAAGGTCTCTGTGCCACCCTGGCTCCTCATCTGTGACACTGTGCCCAGAACAAGGTAAGACACTGGTGACTGACCTGCTCAGCCCCCAGCACGCAGGAAAGCCCTCCTACCTCCACTCCAGCCAGGACACAATCTGAAAGGAAGCCCAGGGGCTCTCACCAGGGATCCTGACCGCTGTGCGCTCAGTACGTCTCCTGCATGTTTTCAAGTTTCCACTGAGTAGCAGAACAGGAACCTGGAAGTGAGGGCTGGGCCTTACCTTCTTTCTCTTGTTTTCGCCTGTTCCGGTGTTTCAATCTCTATCTCCACTGGCTTCACAGGCAGAACAGACTGGGAAGCTGCACTTCCTCCCATGTCACCAGGTGCAGGCTCACTAAGTTCTAGCAAAAATTTTTTTAAAAATCAAGGAACAGTAACAACAACAGCTAATACACCAAACAAGATCAAGGTCCTGCTGGGAAGGAAACGTAAGGAACGGATTGAAGGTCCACACTGGCATGACTACTTCTACCAGGCTTTGAGTTCCTAGGCAGGCCCGGTGCCAAGTGTGCTACATTCATTTGTCGCCTCGGACCCTGACAGACAGTCCTCAGACGGGGAAGTGAAGACAGAGATCCTGAGTCCCCTGCCATCGAAGAGCCAATACCCACGGACATGCTTTTTTAACCAAACAATAACAATCTCTCAGGGTTCGTATTACTCCAGTAACACTGGTCACAATCTTGTCTGTACAGAGCTATGATTCCACTCTCAGAAAGAAACCTTTAATGACAAGGAACGCATCTTTCCCAGTTCCTCATACTCTCTCCCAATACAGCTTGTACCACTAGCTGAAATAAACTAAACTTACCTGCCTGTATCTAACTGGAGACTTCACTAGCGAAAACACTTTTAAAGAATTCTGAGTCTAGAGGGTGGGACACCTCACTGGCAACGAACGCACTAATGACAAAATTGTTTTGACAGACAGTCCCTACTCAGATGAACCAGGGCTTCTCAGAGAGGAAAGGCTGATTTCAGGTCTGGACCATGGAAAGTAATGGTAAAATCTTGTGCCAGAAAGCAAAAATGGTCTCCAAAATTAATGAGACTATGTCGAAAGATGGGGCAGTACAATGAGTTTAAACTGAGCTTTAAGCATCAGATGGATCTTAACGGATGCAAGGAGGCATAAAGCATCACCTATGACATATCCTCATGCAATAGGAAAAATAATCTAAAGTGAACCAAGTCCTTGGACTTAACTTACAGTGTCCAAGAAATACAAGGGACAACGACATGAGTATAAACACTACCACGAGATGTCTGACTATCCATCAGGCAGAACCAGAGCATAAGATACTCTAAAAGCAGGAGGTCTGCATCCTTCAAAAAAGGCAGTACACCTAGTCACAGTGGTGTACACAAGTACTCTCAGATACTCAGGGACGGAGGTAGGGGATCGTAATCTGAAGGCAGGCTGACAACTTAACAAGACCCTGTCTCATAAATAAATAAATAGGCAGGCTTTGAGTGCTCAGAGGTAGAGCACTTGCCTAGCATGTACAAGGCCCTGGGGGGATACAGCTCTAGATTTCAAAAGAGTAAAAAGACATAAGAAGCAAATACAAAGCTTACAAATCCACTGAGTCCTGAATTAGTAAAAGGACAAAGGTACAGCTATAAAGACATTTGTAATACAGCTGGGAACCTGTTTTTATTTTTTTAACTGTGATAATGCTGTTTTGTCACATAGAAGAGTGTGACTTAATCTTAGGAAAAGCATGCTGAAGTGTTTAGAAGCAGTGTCAGGATATCTACCACTTATTTTCAAATGGCCTCACAACGTGAAAGTTAACGAACCTAGGTGACCATATACATACTACTTTCCAGTTTTTTTGGTAGGTTTGAACACTTTAAAAGTAAGATGTCAGGAAAAAATCATGCTCAACAGAAGGAATCATGAATGATCACATTAGCTGCTATTTACTGCATATATAATGCCCCGGGCTCTTGCATTTGCAAACATTTTTTCCCCACAGCAGTTCTAGACCTAGAGTACACACTTATACTAAACATCCAGTATTTAGAGAATGCTACCCATGAGAAAGCTGAGCCCAGGAAAGTGAAGTTACTGCTTAGGCAGCCATACAAGAGGCAAGGCTGGACTCTGTACCAGGTCTGATTACTCCAAATCCCATGTTCCTTCTCCTACATGGTGCCATCACTCTATTCACAGCTTCCCTGCTGACAGTCACCAGAGGAAGAGGATTATGACCTGCTTTGGTATCTTGCTCGAAGATTTTTCCTTATATCAAAGCAAGTTCTACCTGGCATGGTTGTGCATCCCTGTAATCCCAGCTACTTGGGAGGTTAGATTGGTGGATGGCAAGTTCAAGGCCAGCCTGGGCAACTCAGCAAGACCCTATCTCAAATTAAAAAGGTCTGGGGATATAGTGCAGTAGTACAGTGCTTCTGACTTCAACGAAAATGGAACTTCCTACTGTAACCTTCTCTTTGGTTTTAGGTTTTATCAGTTTTGGAAGAAAATAACAGGACTGCGGTAAATGATTATGACCCCAAACACAATCAGTTTTGAAGACAAGGAAGGATGCCTCACCTTCAACTTCTTCCCAATCATCTTCACTTTCCTCCTCGTTTCCTTCATTGCTGCCTTTGTCCCCTGCAGCCTCTCTCTTTGGACGCTGTGCCTTCCTGAGGACACATGAAGAGTCCCTGATAGAGATCACAGGAAAGAAGACAAAGAAGTCTCAGATATCCTCATGTCACTTTCAGGCTAAGCAGATTTTAAAAACTCACCTTCTATTTACTGTGTTGAGACTCCATTGCCATCATGTAGGGAAGAATAGTGAGTGCAGAGCCTCATTTCCTCCACCAGCAAGGCTCTCACAATCTCATCAAGACACACTCTGATTATCAGTCTTGTTAATACTTTATGTGCTGTTGAAACACAAAGGACCTACCGCCTAAGACCTGTGTGCAGGAAAACACAGCTGTGTCTGGAATGGTGAGCGCTATGTTCACAGAAGCCACAGTAGCAGTATGAGTTCCAGACACCAAAGCAGTGATATCCAGTGCATTTATGTGCAGCTAGAGGCCACAAAGAAGAGAATGTGCAATTGCTGATCCGCCTAAGAACCAACTTGGGCTTTCTTACCACTCTTAAAAATATGATGGAAGGAAACTAGAGACTAAGTTGGTAGAATTCTAAATTTAGGATAAGGGGAGATATGACTAGATGTACATATGTCTTAAAAGAAACGTGGAGAATTAGTAAGGTAGCTACTGGGTAAGTAAGTAGCTAGCTAAGCAACAGCTCAAGACTAAACAGCTGATAATACATATTTCTCCAAATTCATATGTAAATATGCCTGAAGTTTACTTTTAACTTCTTGTTTTCCAGTACTGGGGATTGAACATAGGGCCACACCTCAGCCCTGAGTTACTTTTAGCTTGTGTAAACACCGATAACACTTGATACAGTATTAAGTGAGAATATTATCTAAGATTTTAGCAGATGTAAAATAACCAATCCTCAGCCTTCAACACTAAGAATACATACTCTCTTTTTTGCCTACCACTTTCTCAAACACAGTAATTTTTTGTTTTGTTTTGTTTTTGAGACAGGGACTCATTATGTAGTCCAGGATAGTCTGGGACTCACTACGTAGCCCTGGCTGGCCTCGAACTTGTGGCAATCCCCCTGCCTCAGCCTCCAGAGTGCTGCGATGACAGGTGTGCCCCCACACCTGGCTTCATACACAATATTAACAAAACTTTCCCATTAACAATAAGCAAGGAACTGTCCACGTGCTATGGGTTTGACCAGCCAGCTCTCAAGTGGGAACTAGGGGACCAGAGCAGTTCTTGGCAGCTACACTCTCTCTGTATAGCTGTCTCTGGAGAGGGACTCTAACTAGTGAGGGAAGGAGGCAACTGGGAAGAGGCAAGTCAGGGGCATTCTCTGCAAAGTCTGAGAGGACAGAGGAGCTGGGGGCCAATCCGCCTGCTTCCCCTGCCCCTTTTCACTGCTGCCCTCTTCTGGACACTCTCCCACTCCAGGATCAGAGGCTCTGGAACAGTGACCCTCCAAGCCAGGATATGAGCAAAGAAAGTACTACCATACCCTTCTGCTTTTCCTCTAACCAGCCCCCTCCACTGCCTGCTCAGGAGGCAGATAATCAACCAGGCTCGCATTCATTTTACACCACAAGGGTCACTACTGCAAAATACTCAGCACAGGCCAAACGAGAGGCCTAGGCTGGGATGCCACAGGCCTAGGACAATGAACCACAGGCGGTCACAGCCTTGGAGAGCTTCCAGGTTGAGTCTGGGTCCATGGGTGTGGTCTCAAATAACAGTGCTACCAGGTAGACACATTCACTCTTCAGAAACATGGTGGGAACTCAGGGAAGAAACAATGAAAACTCTAGAGCAGATGGCTTGAAACAAGTTTTCAAGGCAGAAGAAGGCATTCCAGGCAGAAGGAAAAAAATATGTGCACAACAAAGGTGTGCACAACACAGATGTGGCAAAGTACAAGGTTGTGGCAAGTGAACTCTGAGAAGCGTGAGCTTGTGGAGGGGCGCCAGACAATGCTGGAGCAGCAGGCAAACCCCTCGCACCCATCTGCCAGCCCTGTGCAGTCTAAAGCATACCAGGGATAAGTCACTGTCTGCAAGATGTCACTGCACATGGAAAACTTCAGCACTTTCTGGTCTGAAGAGTTTAAAGATCCCGCCTTCTCCCCAGATCCCAGCGACAAGCGAAGAGTGGGTTCTCTGACCAGAACAAGCAACTCAGGTCCAAAGCTTTTCACCACCTCACCTGAAACCTTCCCCATCGCTGAGGGCTCCGTCTTTTGCCACCTTGAGGTGTTCAGATTTGACAGTCACCTTGCTCACTTTCTTTTTTACTGGACCAGCTGCGGGGCCCCCAGGATCACTGGAGCCTCTCTTCCTCTTTCCTTGTGAAACTTTTGAGAGAAGGCTTTTCTTTGGGAGTTTCACTTTCTTATCTTCAATGACATCTAGATGACCACAGGGAACAAGAGGTGAGGGAATGGAAAGATGGAGGCAGTGTGGCCGACAGGCGGACTTGTGAAGAGGCTCCATGCCTCCTCTCCAAGCTTCTCTGTCACCAGTTCGCTATCCTGTGTCTGCATAGCAGCCGGCTCTCAGCCTCTCCCCACCTGTGCCCGGTCACCTCGGCTGTGTTCAGAGTACAAGTCACTTTTTTTTTTGCTAAGGGGGTGGGGTCGAGTGTGCTAGGCAAGTGCTGTCCCACTGAGCCAACCACTCATCTCCTCCACCAGCACTTTATTCTACTTTAAGACTATAGAAACCCTGATATGACTCAAATACAATCTAAGTCATAAATCTTAAATTCCAGCTAAGCTCCAGTGAAGAAAATACCTGAACCCACTCATTAACATCTTTACTGCCTGTCAAGAGAAGCAATTTGTTTGAAGGGTGATCCGTTCCTCTTACTTGGTGTTTCCAGTTCATATACATGTCCATGTATTTCCACAAGCTCCATTTTACCAACCCCTGATCCTGCCAAGTATCTAAAACTCTGCTCAAAACACACACCACTTATGAAACCTTTCCAATCTCATGTAACCAGCATTTGTATACCAACCACGTCGGCTGGACCAAACTTAGGGCTGTAATAAGAAATCGGGGCTGTGTCCCTTTCCCAAAATGCTTGGGACAAGAGTGTTCAGATGTTGAGTTTTTCAGAGTTTTAAATATTTGCATAGCCTTTCCTGGTTGAGCATTCCTAATCTGAAATCCAAAATCTTCTGCCATGTTTCAGATTCAGGATTAGGGATGTTCAACCTGTAGGAATTCAAAGCTACTTTCATTTTCTTAAAAAAAAAAAAAAACTACTATTGTTTCTGTTAATGAGAAATGCTAAGCATTCACGAACTACTGATTTTAGTTAAAATAGGGTATCTAAATATATGGCCTGTTTATTTTCATATGAATACTATTAATAAATTTAATAAACTATAAATAATATGGTAGAGGCAGGTATTTTCCTGTTTTGCACAAAAGATAAATCAACCTTCCTTTGCTTTTCCATCCTCCTGCCTCAATTAATTTTGGAAAATAAAGATACTCTAGTTTTTATTGTGGTCTCACATAGAATGTGTTATTAAACTGAAATATCAATTAATTCATTGTTTTCATTCATGATTTGTCCTGCTGACTCTCTGGATAAATATTTATATTCCTGAAGAACATAGTTTTGCATTGGAGGGACCTCGTCCTTAAATGAAATCATAATTTAAAGTTCACAATACAGAGGCATTTGTTTTAATGCTAGATAAATTACTGACTCAGTTCTGTGTCTTTTAAATGCTTTATAAAAGAAGGAATCTGTGTTATACCATGTTTGAAACATAGCAATACAATCCTAAGAAAACATTTTGAAAAAAAAAATCGTTCAGAATTGGTTATTTCGAACCTGGGAAGAGATTTCTTGTTGTAAGGCCAGCGGCTGCATGAAGATTTATGACTTGGTAGTCTCTCTTGAGTAGGGTACCTTAGAATGCTCTCTACCCTCTATTAATCAGCAAAGATGTGAAATACTTGATTTACTAATCTAAAAACATTAGGAGGATACTTCAATCACCACCGAACTTATTTGGTTGTTTAAATGGCACAATTGGTTTTTTTTTTGTGTGTGTGTGTTTTGCAGAAGTAGAAGAGTTAAAAGGAGGAAAGGAAACAGGAAATTATTCATACCATCTATGAACTGTTTCTGAATATCCAGCTATGAGATAAGCATCAAGTAAATTCGGTAACACAATGAAATTCAGCCATCTTTTAAAACAAAGGAAAATGACATATTATACAACAATAAGCATGCAAAGTTGTTTTCACGATTCACTTTGTGCTAAAGGTAAAAACAGAAGTAGGAAACAGACCATTATTTGGTAGTGTTTATTTCTGGATGGCAAAAACAGGGATGAGTTTTTTTTTAATTCTTCCTTTCTTGATTCTTCATTGTTTTGGTCCCTAAGCATCTAGAGGCTATCCCCCAGGACTTTCAAAGATGGAATGTTAACATGCCTATGAGCATGCCCAAGTCAATTTCTTTCAGTAGTGCAGAAATGGCCACTTGTGGCTTGCCTGGCCAGCTCCTGAGGTTTAATAAGAAACTCTGCACAGACTTGCTAGCAATATCCCACAGCACTACAATAAAATTCCAACTCCTTAGCCTGACTCCAAGGCAAGTGCCCACTTCTCCACCTCAATGCCTCCCACTTGCCCTCCACTACTACGTCCAGCCGGCCAGCCAGCCAGCCTAGCTCATTCTCTCCTGAATTCCCTCTGCCTATGGAGAAAGTGTCCCCTAGAATGTCCTATAAAAGGCTTAAAAGTACATTCAGTAACTGGCTCAAAATGTCATCTTCCCACAGAGGTCTGCCCTGGACACTCATTCTGATTTAGCTGCCTTTCCCCACACCCATGGCACTTTACTACAGCACCTCTATTATTGTTTTCTTCATAGCTCTAGCAACATGTGAATTTGGTTTTTCTTACCTCATGATTGTTGGCCTCTCCCACCCTCCCCAAAGATTACAAGCATTGTGAGGGCAGGGATTCCAGTACTTTGAACACCGTCTGGCAACAGTAGGTACTTAACAATTGGTAGAGGAGCTGATGAATTACATCAAGACATTAATACAGAAGAAATTAGAAGAAACCAGAGGGGCTCTCATAGTAAGAAGGAAATAATGTGGATGGCTATTTTCTACTATCTTTGTTCCTGTCAAAAGCAGCCAAGTCTCACCTCTATTTGCACTCAAAGGGGTGCTTTTAAAATCTACAATATTCCCTGTTAGAAACTGCACTGAACAGTCACCATTTGTCACTGTAGCCTGTACCACAACTGTCAGGTCTGTGCTCCTCTACCCAGCCACAACAAAGACTGCAGCACTGCCTACTGGAAGCCACCATGCAAACTCCAGCAGTTTCTTAAAATAATTTGGGTTCCCCCTTTCCTCCACATGGCATGAGATTGCCAGAGCTTTAGACCCCACCTCACTGAAAACTCAAGAGCCACCCTACAGAGGGGGGTTGAAAAGGCTAAATTACTTGTTCAAAATAACTCACCCAAGTGTGCAGAACTACTAAATGGTATGGCAGGACCCCGCCTGCCATAAATTCAGGAGAGGGACAACTGCAGACTAGCAGGCTCCATGTTTCCATGACAACCAGTAAGGGCTGTGCTAAGGATAGCTGACCTTTGAGCCCCTGCTTTTAGGAAAGATAAACAAAAGGATTAACCAAATAGACACAACAGAAATCCCTGAAGAGTGAGATAACTACATTCTTAGGCAAAGTAGGTGAAAACTGTTGTAACCAATGTAATCCACCAATGCCTGTATTCAAACTCTGGTGAAAAGTTATATATCCAATCAATGGATTTAGTTTGTGCCCTAAAAAACTTGGTGGGGCAGGGTTTCACAAATAAATTCTACTCTTTGTTGGGTCTTTGCTCAAGCTTTGGACACAAGTTCCCTGGGCCAGTGTCAACATTAAAAGAGCTGTGATGCCTTTGTTTCTTTGGCCTCGATCTACTCTCCTGCAACAATGGAGCTACACAAAGCTGTGCCCATGTGAAGTACTGGGCTAGGAAACATGTTACCAAGGCAGGAAGCATTTCCATCAGATCAAAATCTTTAATTTTTGAACTGCCACATATCTAGAACACAATCTGAGGCGAATAGCAATGCCCAATAACAGCTTCTTGCTGAAATGCCAGTAGTATCCATCCTTAAAGGTGTACATTAAATTCAGCTCTTCTTCCAGACAACATTTTCCAGTCTCTTCTGTCAAATGACCATTCTTTGGGAAACTACAAAGCCTTGTATTGTACTTTCTCCCAAGATATGAAACATGCTCTAACTTGGACATTTTATACACAAGTGTTATGTCAACAGTACTCTAAGTTCCTCCAAAACCTCTTTACCTCCTGTGTAACTTAGCCACTGCACATCACACAGCAGACGTTTTTAAAAGTTACCTGAATGAAAAAGTAAACAAAACTCGTATTAAGTACGGGGTAAATCACCTCCTAAGTTTAGGAATTACTACCATTTGACTATCTCTTAATAGGTGATGAAGTTATATTCTGCACAAAATCACAGAATCTAGTGGGTCACAGGAGCCCCTGCAAGTTACCTACTCTCCTACCCAGTCATTTCAGAAGATCCAGATCGTCCCTCTACAACCTGCACTTTTTACATATTTAAGACACTTATTGAGTCTATGCAGTGAGGGGAGCAAGGGGAAGAACAAGATACGATGCAGAAAAAAAAAAAAAGACGTGCTCTCATGAAGTTTAAATTCTAGATAAGCAATCAGAAATGAACATGATCATTACAGACCGAGTGTGGCAGAGCACTAATGTATGGTAGACAGTACTAGAAAAGAGCGCCTTAAAGAAGACACTCATGCAGGTGACCTGAGAGCTAAGTAACAGAAGAAACAATCCTCAGCAAGAGCCAGGAAGAGTAGTCTGAGCAACAGGTACATCGAGGACAAAGGCTTTGGGCGATAAATTGGTAGATTTGACAGACAAAAAGACCAATAAGGACCAGGAAAGGCGACAATGGGCCAGCTGTGGCAGCACCCAGACATGTAGGGGCATGTCGCCACGTTCCGGAAGCTGGGTTTCTGCCAACAAAAATGGGGAAAGGGGCGGTCTGAAGTAGAGTCACACCTTTCTAAAAAACATCATTTGGGCTGCTGGGGGAGAACCCTATAGAGGGATGCGCGGGAGCCAGAAAACAAGCAACTCATTCGGCTTACAGGTGCCGAGGTGTGGACAGGGGCTGTGGCCGCGCAAACGGAGGTGACATTTCCGGTTCAGTCCTGAGGCTGAACTTGGAGGCGGGCTGGAATTGTGCCCTAAGGAAAAGGGCGTTTGCTTTCACCAGTGGGTGTCTGCAGGGGATCATGAACTGCCGGGCCCACGCGACGCTGGGCAGCCCGCCCGCCACTGCCGGGGAAAGGTGGGGATAAGGCTGGGTCGCGGGATGGATTCGGCGGGGCCACCGCTAACGCCGCTTCCCGCTCCGGACGGGCCGGGATGAAGCTCTTGCGTGGGACCCAGCCCGGGGGACGCGCGGCGACCCGGAGGCGACTCGGTCCCGGACCTCCCCCCCGCGGCTCCTCGCTCTCACCGGCCTCCTCCTCCGCACACCGGGCCGTACTCACGCCCCCGGCCTTCCGACTGCCCGCCGCGCGTTTCCGAGCCATGCCTCCGAGCGAGGCTATCGCCCGGGGATGTGACGGGCTAAGGATCCTCCGCGGGCGCCTGGGCGGGGCGAGGCCGGGCCGCTCCCCTTTCCTCAAGGAAGCCTCGCCCCCGGCCTAAAGGCGTCTATTAATGAACTACGGAAAGACGACGGGACAAAACAGTTCTTTTTACTTCCGGTGCCTCTGTCCTCTCGTTTCCGGATACTGGAGGCGCTCGCGTGTTCTCGCGAGAAGCGGGAAAGGGTGCAGAGTTTGAAAGATGGCGGATGATGTGGACCAGGTGAGTGGGTTCCGAGCTCGCGCAGAAACACCCTCCCCGGGACTTCGAGCGCGCGTGTCCTGTGGCGCCGCCCCGCCCCGCCGCTTCCCGTGTGCCGCGGGCCGTGCTCTGCGGCCCACGCCGCTTCCGAGGCTCGCGTTCCCGCGGGTGGTAGCACAATAGTTAGTTCTGCGGCCGGCTGATGGTGAAGCGTATCAGGAACTAGTTGAGCGAGCGCCAGTGAGCTCGAGGGCAGGGACTTGTGGCTTCTGTGACCTTGTAACCCAGTGGTTGGTCATCTGGTCCTTAACAAACACCTGTTGAATTGAGGCAGGTAGGCACTCACTGAAGTCAGGATTTTTTTTTCTCATCTGACCTTTTGAAGTTGTAGAGCCTGTTGCCTTCAGTCACCTTCTTCCATTGGCCTCGTGTCCTCACTGCAGAAGCTGTTGAATAATCTTGCCAACCCTTATGGCCGCGACCATCCCTTGCATGCAGATGACCGGAAGTCATCCTAGCCCTGGCCTCTGAAACCTGTTCCCATCAGTTCTTTATTTGTAATAATGGAAACCATTTAAAAGTATTTTATGTTTACCAAGTGTTCAGTCATTTAGTACTCTCAATAATCCTGAAGTAAGATTATGGTTTCCTCATGTGGAATCTGAGACTCAGATATCAGGATTTTTAATCCCAGTTCCAAACTGTCATATCACAGCCTGGAGCTGAACCTAGTCTGCCTGACTCCAAAACTAGTGCTTTCAATCATTATTCTATACTGTCCAGCAAGTATCTTCTTCTCACTGGCCAGTCAGCACCTTAAACTCAGCCTGTCCTGTACTGAATTCATAGTCTTCCCTTAAATCTTCACATCTGTTCAGCGTTCTGCCTCACGTATGATAGGTATTACATGAATGTTTTTCGAATGATTGGACGATATTGAGATAAGGCTAATGTCCCTGAGCTTGACGTACTGTACCTTGAATTTAGGTCCTACAGTTTAGATTTTGAAGGAAGAGAGTACAGTGGTGATTATTTTGCTGTACAACTTCTTCTTGTACATATGTATTTTAGCCCTCGTTTATGTAGCATGTACTATACAAGGAGGGTGTTGTTCTGACCCTTCATAAATATCACTTAAGCTTCACAACAGCATATTGAGTAGACACTATTGTTTTCCCCATTTTAACAAAGTAGGAGACTGAGGCATAGAAAGGCTAAATAACATGCCCGTGGTCACACAGCCTAACAGTCATTTAAACACTGCCGTACCTTTGCTGCTACATTACCAAGCCTATTTATTTTATCAGCAACAAACCACCAACACCGTAGAGGAGCCGCTGGATCTCATCAGACTCAGCCTGGATGAGCGAATCTATGTGAAAATGAGGAATGACCGAGAGCTTAGAGGCAGATTACATGTAAGTAAATATATTAGATTACCTCGAAATCAGAGTCCTGTCATTCCTTCCTACCCTCACTCCTTTGAAATGTTGAAAACTACCCAATGGAAGAGAGTATTTTGAATTATAGCAAAGAGGGAGGTGGAAAGTCACTTGTATTTTTCTAAGCTAAATTTTTAACAGTTTGTCTTCCAACAGAAAGATGGTTATTATATAGAACATTTTTGTTTCCTTAATTTTCCCTTCTGTTTATTTGTAAATAAATTTACTAGTCCTCCATTCATTCTTAAATGCTTTTTAGTTACTGTTACATGCATATATATGTTTTGTTGTGAAAAAATTAAACAGCACAGAAATATATAACGTAAAAGGCCAAATCCCATTTCCTCTGTTGATAATCACTATTAAAAATTGTGTATATAGTCATTCAGATATGTTCTGTATATTTAAACACATGCACATATCTGTGCTGTGTGCATATTTTGCACTCTCTATACCACCTCTTTAAAAATGGGATCTTGCCATGCATGTTTTTCAGCACCTTTCCTTTCTGCTTAATGTTTTGTGGAAGTCATTGATGGTGAATGCGTAAGAGTCCTTCATTTCTGTCGGGAGGGTTCTGGGCAGCAGCTAGCAGCCTAGTGACGACATAGGATTCTGTATTTGATAGCACAGTAGTGATATTTAGATTGTTTTTTCTTTTTTTGATACTGTAAATAATGCTGTAGCAGGCCTTTTTCTGCACATTTCTTTGTACCTATCTGCAATTCTTTCTATAGAATTGGTCCCTTGAAATGGTCCCATTTGTTCTTAAGAGTATACTGAAGGTTTTGCCTCTCATCGATGACTTGCTGCTTCCCTGTCCCTCCACCCTAAGCTGATTAAAATAGCTCAGGTTCATTGAGCATCAGTTACATGGCAGGTGTTGTTATACTGAGTGTTTTGGATGTGCTGTCACTTGATCTTTTAACAGCTCTGTAAGATAGCTTCTGCTCGTTATTTCTGCTTTACATTTGAGGGAGCTCAGAAATGTGAAGTTACCTGCTCAAAGTGACATAGCCAGTACGAAAGAGCTAAAATGTAAACCCAGGCAGTGTAACTTCAGCCCTACTCTTAAGCACTGTGGTTCTACTTTCCATGAAACCTAAAGATAAAGGACCTCTGCGATTGGGAAGGAACTTGGGCCCCAGAGAGACAGTAGTCACAATCTACAGTGAGCCTTAAAGGAGGAGGAACTCCAGGAAGTAGAATGGCGTCACCATTGGGAAAACAGAATTGAGCTTAACTGCACCCCAGAACAAACATGTGGCACTTAACTCCTGGAGACTTCTTCTGCTACCTATGGAGCCCCGTGGCCTCTGTGCTAAATGCCCCAGCTTTCCACTGTTTTTTGCTCCTCAGCCATACACTTTGCTTGTTGGCATGCTCTGCCTAGCAGTTCCCCACTTGGCTGGTAGGTTATTTTTATCTTGATGTGAGCAGGCACAACATTTAATGTTTTTGGTAGAAGTAAATGTAACGAGGCCCGAGGACAGTGATGGCGAACTTTTTAGGGCTTTCAGTGATAACAAACAGCTGGCTGTGGCACACGTGCTGTAGGTTCGCCACCGCTGCCTGGGAAGTTCACCTACTAGTAAATGCAATGCATGGACTTTGGAGGTAGCGCTGAATATCTTCACTGCAGCATCAATGACTGAACCCGCAGGTGCAGGCACATTTAACTTCTGGATAGATTATAAATCCCAAAGTGTTACTCTACCTATTTTATCTTTGTGGTCTACACCACGACATGGAGGGCCAGACAGCGGTGTCCTGTGCCGTTAGAAGACTGCAAGCTGGGCAAGGGGCCACACACCTGTAATCCCAGCACTCAGGAGGCTGAGGCAGGAGGATGGCTTCTGGTTCAAGTCTAGTCTGGGCTGCATAGTAAGTTCAAGCCCAGTCTGAACTGCATAGCAAAACCTTGTAAAGCCATTTCAAGTTATTTTGAGTATATTCATTTTTGACCACATAAACAATACTATGTTTTTATTAGGTCAGTTATATTATTGTTGGAAATGATTTGTGAGAAACGGTAGACAACCACAACAGAATCAGTTTTTATTTGCATGTAAAAGTCTGTGGTATGAGTATTATGAGCACTGCTTGTAATGGGGCCACTTACATGTTGTGAGCCCTGTTCATCATTCCTTAATGACATCTTGTGATTCCTCGCCCTCCTCACTTCAGGCGTATGATCAGCATTTAAATATGATACTGGGAGATGTAGAAGAAACTGTGACTACTATAGAAATTGATGAAGAGACATATGAAGAGATATATAAAGTAAGTCGTGCAGTTCTTTTTATTGCTTTCAAAATGTCGGTTCTCATAATGCAACAGCTTAACACACGTTTATAGAAAGCCTGTAAACCTACTATGGCACCTACTTATGGACTCGATAGAGTCTGGAGCTACTTCCCGAGCCATTAAGAGCAAGGGCTTTGGGGTCAGACATAGCTGATTTCTAATACTGACTTGGCCACTTCCTATCTCAACTCCCTTGGGCAAGAAATTAACCGTGTTGGGGCTGAAGATTTAGCTCAGTGGTTAGAGTGCCTGCCTTGCAAGCACAAGGCCCTGAGTTCGATCCCCGGCACCAAAAAAAGAAAAAAGAAATTAACTTTGTAGACTTCTCAGTGGTGAGCAGAGGCTACCGTTTAAGTCACAGGGTCTCCACACGCAGTGAGATCTGTGTCTAACAGTAATACAGGATCATACTCATCTGTGTCATGTGGGTTTGCTCTGCCAATACTTACTGTATGAGAAACTAAAACAAATTTTTAAAATATTAATTCATTTAGAAATAGAAATCTATCATAGTTTTAACTGTATTTTCTATTTTGTATTCCTGTTTTTTTTTCTGGTACTGGAGATTGAGTCCCTGGCCTCGCACATGCTAGTCAGGCCCTCTACCACTGAGCTATAGCCTTGGCCCTTTTTATTGTTTATTTTTGAACAGGTTGTCACTAAATGGCTTGGGCTAGTCTCAAACTTGGAACCCTCCTGTCTCAGCCTCCTGAATAGCTGGGATTACAAGCATGTGCTACCAAACCTACCTTAACTATATTTTCTAAAACAAAGTATTTGGTAAAAAGAGTGTTCTACATTTTTGCAAATCTCTGTATTACCTGGTTTAATTGACAGCTACACTCGCAAATCTTTTTTTTTGACTTGTGATTCATTCTATGTTGTAGTTGGAAACCTGGCTGTGCACAGCTAGGTGGTTAGAGGAGGGAGGGGTATATTTTGCTGTAGGGTTTGTTGCAGTGTGGTGTCCACACCATGCCAGTGAGCTTTATCTTGTCTGCCCCATAAAAATGTGCTGGCCTACTTCGTACTTCTCATGGATCTTGGGTCAGATATGATTTGGTAACGTCAAGCGCTGGTCATTTGGAAGTCAGTATTCAGGGGATTGTGCACATCTTCCGCATAGTGACGCATTTCACTGGTCAGTGTCTGCACGGTCACATTCATCAGTATCACCAGTGGTCTCATCAGAGGAGTCTTTACATTAGGAAAGCCGTCTCTCCCGCTGGATCCCAGAGCTTAAGGATGTGAGCTGGGCTCCAGGACTGCCTGCGTTCGGGTCTCGGCTCCGTCACCACCTGTCTGACCGAGTCTCCTTGTCTGTGAGGTGGGATCACAGCAGCGTCCATTTCTGCAGTTGTCAGTGACTCGAGAGGTCGTGGTGGGCTGAGTGCAGACTGACAGTGAGCTTCACTGGTTTCTGTAGCTCTCCATGCTGGCTGTCCTTCTCCTCCTCCGACTCCTTCACCAGTGTTCTTTCTTTCAAGTGTGAGCATTGGAGTTTTTTGCATTTCACGTGTTTTTAAAGATGGATGCAGTTATAATATTCCAATGCTAAAAACATTTATTTTTTCCTACATTTTAGCATCTCAGATCTGTTTGCTTTTTATGGCTGAGATGATCCAAAAAAATAGTGTCAGTTTAATTGGCAGCGTTTTTGCTTTTATAGTTCAGCCAAAGTTTACAATTGGTGTCTGTGATATGATGAAAAATAGAACCCACAATTTTACATCCTGGTTTTTTTTCACAGTATTACTAACGTAAGAGTTTCACAGTAGAAATATTCTTCAGAAACATTCGGGTGCTCTCGCCCCTCATTCTGCTATGATAAAATGACTCCAGCTGCCTGTCTGCTCTCAGACAGGTCTGCCCCGGTGTCTCCCACCTCCACTCACTGGCTCAGCAGCTTCCCCAAGGCTGCTAGGAGGTGCCAGGTGTGTGCACGCAAGTGTGTCCCTGGGGGCAGTCGTAGTCCCTGGGTGGTCCTGACCTCGGTGAAGATCCCCAGCTCCTGCCTACTTTGGCTTCTGCACGCTGCAGCCTGGGCCTCTCTTGCATCCACAGCTGCAGTTGCAGAAGAGAAAGCAGTTTGTCCAACTAACGAGATGTTTCCTGCACTGTCATTTGTTGGGTAAAGTGTTAAAAATGACATCATTAAATGATAGGAAACCCTTTCCTCATCGTCTGCAGAGGAACAGCTGTCCTCTCTGGCCCGTGCAGTGCCGCGCTGCTCTCTGGCAGGCTCTGCTCCTGTGTGAACAGCTTGTCGGGCACTGTCAGGTGCTCACTGTGTGTTGGCGTAAGTGAGGACAGAAAGGACGGACAGCGCTGCCGCTGGAAGCATTTGCGAGCACAGCGCCTTGTCCTCCAGTGCCAGTGCTCTCTGCCCAAGGTGGGAAACCAGACTACAGGGCTCCTCGCTTACCCTGCTACACGTTTTGCTCTCTTTCTTTGCTCCCTACTGAAATAGTGAACTTGGACATTACCGAGTCAGGAGGGGACTCAGGGACCAAAGGTGTTTAGTGGGATTTTCCTGTTGCTTACGTAACTAACTTACATAACCATGATTCGGTTGCCTGCTGATTTGCTCATGGGCAGGCGGGCAGGCAGCCTGGCTGGTGGCTCACTCTCCACACCTGGAGGTGTTTTGTAATCTGCTGAAAGTTAGATTATTTGGCTCTAGCCAAGTTTTTCTACTGTCTCTCATGTCCACCACCCTCCTTCCTCAAGCACCGCAGAGTCTGGCTCATCACACAATGTATTTTGGGCACCTCTGTACCTGAGGTCATGGAGACAGCACCAGACATCTCTCCTTCCCTCTCCCTTCTTCTTCCCCCCCGCCCTGGTCTCTCTCTCTCTCTCTCTCTCTCTCTCTCTCTCTCTCTCTCTCTCCTCTTAGTCTGCCTTCAATTAGCGTTGACGTTTGTCTGCTTCAGGAAGTCCGAGTGCAAAGACGGCACCTGCCCTAGTTGGCCTCAAGGCTGAGTTTCTAACTGAGAAGTTTTACCAGGCCTTGTTCCTCTATGCTCTTTTAAAAACTTTTATCTTCTGTAGTTTGGGTTTCAAAAGCAACTGACTTTTCTAACCTTGTGAATCATATTTCATTTCTTCTTTTTGTTTGTTTCCATTTTTTCTTTCTAGTCTCTTCTCATCCGTCCTTTCCTTTCCCCTCCCCCCTCCTTTGTTCCCTTTCCCATTTGAACAGTTTCTTCCCTTTCCCAATATAATACATTTTAGTCCTTATTTACACTTTCAGT
Source organism: Hystrix cristata (assembly GCA_004026905.1). Classification (NCBI taxonomy): domain Eukaryota; kingdom Metazoa; phylum Chordata; class Mammalia; order Rodentia; family Hystricidae; genus Hystrix; species Hystrix cristata. The sequence goes on along the minus strand of PVJO010003150.1, from coordinate 79,162 downwards.
TTCTCACACCAGGGAAACAATGCAGGATTTAAACATGTGTGTCCGACTTATTTCACTTATGAGTATGGTCTTAAGGTATATCCATTTACCTAGAAATGTCTCAGGTGTATTGTTCCTTATGGCAGAGTGGTACACCATTGTGTAGAAACACTACATCTTTATCTTCTTTTCATTTCTGCTTACAAACCAGCCCTCCTGCTGTTGGCTGAGCTCCTCTCTTTCTCGAACTTCCCTGCTGAGTGTGCCAGGCCGACAGCAGCACCTATTAACATTTCATTCTTTCCAGTCCCTTCTCCAGAGCCTCTGGGTTCTGGAGGCCTTCCAGCTACTTTCCAAGCTCTGTCTGACGTTTGGCCGTGGCACAGTGAGGATTTCATGCTTTTCCTGCCTGCCAGTTCCTTGTGTGTGCCTGTAGCCTGTCACAGGGCTCACTTCCTGCCCATGTGACATCTCCAGTGGGGTTTGAGGTCAACAGAACAGCCTCTTGCAGGTGGCTCCATTATGGCTATGCTGTCCCCCACATTCTCCGTGTTGCTCACCTCCAGCCAGTAGAAGAGGATGGACCACAGATGGGCATTGGTGGGAGGTTTATAGGTCACTCAGCGTGCCATCCTGTTGGTTTCCTGTTGGTTAAGGCGCAGTCCTACAGCAGATCAGGTGTGAGGGAGCATGAGAAACGCAGCCTAGCAGTGCCAGGGAGCGAGAGGGGCTGGGGAGGGGAGGGCCCATTTCCTGCGGCAGTTGTCAGAATCCAAGAAAAGGAAAAGTGAATGGATTGCTTCTGTGTGTAACAGAGTAAGTAATCAGGGCTTTTTTGTTGGGAGGATGGGGGGGTGGGGTGCTGAGGCTCGACTCAGGGCCTTGTGCTTGCTCTACCACTGAGCTCAATCCTCAACCTCTGTAGTCAGGGTTTTTAATTGAATTTTTGTATTAGGATGAATATGTTTTTTAAAATTTCACAAAAAGTCAATAATTATTTGTATAAACGTAGTTTTCTTTTTTCGTCTTCTCTTTCAGTCAACAAAACGGAATATCCCGATGCTCTTTGTCCGGGGAGATGGTGTTGTGCTAGTTGCCCCTCCGCTGAGGGTTGGCTGAAGGGGAGAATTTGTCCTGTGTGGGAACAGTTGCCTCGTTAATGACACACGACGTTCAGAGGATGCGACTGCACACACATTGGTATTGAGAAATAGCCAGAGGATTTGTTCACCCCTGAAATGAGTTGATTTGCAAATACCTTACAGCGTTTTAAGCTAAGTAGGGTTTTTGTTTTTAAGCCTTCCACTAAACATGTTCACCAAGGTGCCGGACCCTTTTTCAGGAGTTGGTTTGCTCCATCATTCTTGCAGACAATTTCTGGTGGTTTTCTTTAAATTAAACTTGATGTTTCCTTTTTGCTTCAATGCAACCTCCTGTCCCTTGAGTTCTTCAGAAGAGCACACGACTGATGTACACCCGCAAGGCACCACCTCCTGCGTCGGGCGATGTTTATCAGTGTGCTGTTGTCGCCAGCGCAGGCTGGGAGGTCGCTGCTGATGGAACAGAACCGTAAATAGAGCCACAGGAGCTCAGGGAATCGTGCCCAAGAGAAGGGGTCGTTCTGGGGTAAGAACAGGGCTAAGGGCGGGTGGTAGGTCATTTTAAATGTCAGCATTCTAACAGAACACAAGGCACAGTTCTGCTGCCTGTACCACACTAGCTGTATGACTCAGGAGAAACCATTTTCTCTCGTGGACCCCAGGCCACCGGTGACAGGGCCTAAGACAGCAAGCTTGTCTCAGTGCACCGTGAAGCCGGAAGTGACTGAAGGCAAAGCTGTTGTGACTTCTAACATCAGTCAGCCAGCACCTCGTGCCTGCAAAGTAAACGGGAAAGTAATGTGGGGTGACAGTCTCTTCACCTTTGTCTCCCTTGAGTCAGGGTTTAGAGCCATTCCGGAACACAGATGACTCGTCCGCGTGCTGGATGTGTTTGCTAACACTACCCAGCTCAGCTTGCTCACGTGGACGTGGGGTTTTAAGCCACGCGCTGCAAGAAAGATGCTTTCAGCACATGTCATGTGAGAAGGGTTTGTTTTCATTGCTTACTGTACCTGTCCCTGCAAGTTAACGGGGAACAGAAACAAGCGTGGGCGAGCTGATGGCAGTTTTATCTTACGCAAGGAGGCAGGAGAGCCTCTCCCTTCACTTTCCCTTCACTTTCGCCACCCTGCACCTCATCCTCAGGGTTAGTGACCTGCTGACAGCAGCTTGTTCACTGTGGGGCAGATGGCGCTTGCAGTCCGGCAATAGACAGTGGCTGTTCCCCACAACTGAGCGCCTTGAGGGTGACGGTGTGCCACAGTCACCTCAGGTGACAGTGCATCGTGTCCCTGCATGTTCGTAATCCTTGCAGCTGTGCTGCACAGTGGTGTGAGATGGAAGCTCAAAGAGATCGAGTCACTGGTGGGACCTGTCGTGTCCTCGGGCAGCAGGGCGTGACCCTGTCCCACCCGCTGGGTGTGCGCAGGCATTCTGCGGTGCCCAGCCATGGTGAATCGCACCAGTGTCCACGGCCTGGGCGTGACCACCCCCTGCCCCTCACTCTAGCATGCTAAAGCTCCCTCCTGCACCGCGTTTACCTTCTGTGGTTTCTGGGATCCACGCTTAATTCCCAGGTACTTTTCTACCCTATTCTTAGTCATCTTTTCCTTTTTCTCCTGGAACTGATAGCCCTGAAGACTTGTTTATACCTGTATGTTTCTAAAACACAGGAACCTTAAGCTGTCTGCCTTTACACACACGTATACATGTATACACGCACAGACAATGGAACATACAAGCATTTTCTCTCATCTGGCTATTAAGACACAAAGACAGAAAGTTACATGTTCTAAGCGGGGGGTATGGTACGAGCTTTGGAGGCCACTGCAGGGCCCTACCATGTACCTGTGTTGAGGTCACCTGGGAGCCACACCTTGGACCTTGGACTTTGGACCTTGGAGGCAGCTCGGCCCACAGCCCTGGCCCCCTGCTGGGTGCCCCTCGTCACAGGCTGGTGACTGGTGGTCTCTGCAGTGCCACATCACGCAGCTCAAGGGAGCCTCCCAAGGACCTTTCCTGTGGAAACCTTACCAGCTCGCGCCAGCCCGGACGCTGTCTTGGGCTTCTGAATTGTCTCCACCTCCCACAAAGGAAAGTGGAATGTCTCAAATTTAAAATCATTAGCTACAGCTAGACAGTTTCATACTTCAGATAGAGTTTTGAACACTTGTTCAAACTAGAGAGAGGTGTCCCCTCTGCCGTGAGGAGGCAGAAACTGGCTCCTCACACCCTGTTATTTACTCCTACATACAGTGCTTGATCACTGCCAGGAGCAAGTGTTAGTAGTTGCCAGGTGAGTAAGGCTCACTTCTGTTCAAGGTGGAAAATAACTGACAATTCCAGGAGTTGTCCTGGCGGGATGTTTCTCAGTCACTCAGCCCTGCTAGGCCCAGTGGACTTTGTTCTTGGGCTCGTCCAGATGTCCTGCTGACCTGGCTGTGAGGCTCTTCTCCCTGGCCAGCTCCTGTGCCGTCCATGGGGTGTCATTCTGGCTAGGAGAAAAGGGCTCTGACTGGCCAGGCCTGGGTCTGTACCTGCCTGGGAACAAAGAGCCAGGCTGTTTCCCCTTGGCTGGTGGAGAGGCCTGATTTCTTTTAAGCGTACCAGGGGGAATGGGATAACTCAATCTGCTCTAAATCATTGAAAAATCTCTTTGGTACTTTATTATTAGTTTCAAGTTTTTTGGAACATAACTCTGTCAGTGTGATTTCAACTTGCATCGAAGGCTGGTACAACCTGGGGTCGTTGGCAGAACAGCGGTCCCTGGAGTCCCTAAAGTCCCTGAGGGAACCGGGGTCCTCAGAGCTGCTTGGGTCAAGGAACTGGTGAGCACAGAGCCCTGTCTGACGCACCACTGTACATCAGCCCCTTGCCAAGGCTTAAACAGGGCTTTGTCCTCGTCAGTACTGAGTGAGTGATGGACAGTGGCAGTACTTTGAGGTCAGCACTGTAGGCCGCAGGGGCAGGTAGCACTGTGCAGGAAGATGGGCTACGCACGGCTGTCCAGACTCTCTACCTGACACCATTGTCCCCTTCACCATGAGTCTGGGGCTGTCAGGAGGTGCTAGCTGTGGGCACCCAGCTGGTTATCAGCTTACATGGAAAGCAAATACCAGGAAACGAGGACAGCAAGGCACAGCAATTTAGATTCCTTCCAGGCGCATTGCTCAACTTCAATGAACCAGAGCGTGTAGATCTGTTTTCTTGGCTGCTTCAGGAGCTTGCGGGTGTGCACTTTAGGATACTGATTCTGGCCGAGGAATTTCCTCTTGCTTCTCCCCCCGCCCACCATGCTGTGGGGATGCAGTCTGAGTGGGTTGGGATCCTGGCCGCAGGATTTTACAGCATGACATCTCACTCCAGCTGCCCCCGGTCTCCCCAGGTCATTTTCAGGAGACTCATGACTTTGAAATAATTTGACTCATTCAAGTAAAGCTCAGGTGTCCACTGTGTGGAGTGATCTGTTGAGGAGGGAAGTTTGAGGGCTAGGAAGGGGCGAGGCGCTGTCTGAGGGCATGCTGTGTCCCTGGCAGCATCTTGGGCTGGCAGAGGGGGTGGGCGCTGTGGAGACTGGGCATATCAGCGAGGAGAGTCTTGCCAGTTCCGCGGTCAGCAAGGAGGCTGACAGGCTGCAGAAGTGGGGCCCAGGGAAGATGCAGGAGGTGAGGGGACAGAGGAGATAAGAAGTCCAGGAGAGACACAGACTGTGGCCAGAGGCTGTTCCAGCTCTGCAAGGTCAGCCGGGCCGGGCAGGCTGTCCACAGGCCTGTCCCTAAAGTGCCTTGGCATGAGTCAGAGCTGCAGCACCTACTTCCACACTCCCCTCTGATCCCGCCACCATTGGCTGTCTTTCCCTCAGTGAGGAAAGACGTCTGTCTGTCTTCTCAGTTAACAGGTGCCATTTGGGCCAGATTTACTCACATTCATGTGGCCAAATGACAGCTTCCCTGCCTCTGCTGGGCCTGGAGAGAGAAGGGGTGGGGTCAAACCTGCTGATGTGCCCTGTGGCCACACACGCTGCGCATCTTGGGGAGCCTGGCATCACAGAAGGAAATGCAAGGAGTTGAGTTCAACCCTGAGGGGCTGTCAGGAATCCAGCCAGGAGTACACTTCAATTTACGCATCTTTATCTTCAATTAATGTATCTTTCACCAGTACACAAAAACATAAAAATCAGCCAGGCATAGTGACACAGGCCTGTAATCCCAGGACTTGGGAGGCTGAGGCAGGAGGATTGTTGCAAGTTCAAGGCCAGCGTGGGCTACCTAGCGAGACGCCGCCTTAAAAAACAAAACAAAAGATCCTTTACCCTGGCTTTCTGAAGGGCAGTCCTAGCATCCTCTGTCCTGACCCTGCCGTGCAACACACTGTGGAGCGTGTCTCTCACCACCAAGTTCCCGGGATCCACGAGCGACACCAGGTGGCGCTGTGCTCTTTGCTTTCCAGCCTCGTCACCTGATTTAGTCAACTTGTGATGGGCTGCGTGCTCTGTGCCACTCGCTTCCCCAAATCCAGCCTGGGCACCTCCAACCCGACACTGTCCTGCTGCCAGCAGCGGAGGAGGAGAGAAGGCAGCGTGACGGGAGGGTCAGGGAGGAAGCTGTTAGCTGAAGGGCCACTCTGGTGACACCCCTGTCCCAAGGTGCTGACCTGAGATTCCCTCGCTCACTGGGACTGTCCCCGGCTGGTGCTGGGTCACTGAGCTGGGCCCTGTGCACACGGCTGCATGGTGAATCCACAGAGCTTTCTGCAGGGCTCGGGCAAATCACCGACACTGTTGAACAAATCCCCGTTCCTGCTCTCCACCTCGGTCCTCACGCAGTGTCCTTTCAGCTCGAGCAGTGTATCTCAAGGAAGGCCTAGGATCGCCGTTACTGATGGAAGAGCCCACTTCGCAGTTCCCGAGAAACTCTTGGCTGCAGTCTTGCATTTGAAGCCCAGCACCACTACTGCTGGTACTGGCTGGATCCCAGACCCAGCCTCTCTGGTCCCCAGGTTCCTCCTCCTTAAATGGGGCAGTGGCAGTGCCCACCTCAGGGAGAGGGGCAAGGATTAAAGGATGCCCATGAGGACTCCAGTGCGGGCCTGGTGCAGGGTAGGCGGTCGGCTGTGTCTGCTCCCCTCCCTGTGTGGGTGGCTCTGCGGGCCTCTGTGGATGGTCCCCAGGATGGAGAGACCACTGTAAATAGCTATCTGTGCTTACACCCAGGATCAGGCTGGTTGTCATGAGCTCATAGTTTTTTGCATTGCTGCGTCTCGTTGCCCATTCTCCTGGGTGTCATCTTTGCTGTATTTTCTTTGTGCCTATTCCGGGATGAGAATGGCTGGGAACTGGGATGGACCACAGTGAGCCCCGGTGGGGTTTGGGAATGGGAGAGGAAAGCGCTTCATCTTCTAAAGCCTCTGCTCTCACTGCCCTGCTTCTTAGCAATATTTTTCCCAGCTAGGCCTTGGTCACAGAAGTGAGTGGAACCAGCTCAATGAGCAAGATCACCAGACAGTGTCACAAGATGATGATATCACTGTCAGCTCCCGCCCTGGAAAAAACCCAGGGCTCCACTGACGAAGCGAAGGTCAGCTTGTCTTCATGGCACATGACAGAGTAGTGGCAGCCCAGAAAAGTGGCTCAGAGATCCTGGGGGCCGCAGCTGCCCCTGTCCCGTGTGTACACAGCAGCTCACTGCCCTTCCATGCTCAGGACAGCAGGACATGACCGCTGGGGTTTCTCACTTTCCTAGAAAAAGACCAGCAGCTGCCAGAATCAAAATAGGACATGAGTGCAGGTCGGAAGGTGTGCCTGTCCGACCTGCACACCTTCATTGTGCAGTGCCCTTTGGGGACAGAAGGACAGAGACAAGTAGAGTCTCCTGGTGATGACCACCTCTTGGAACTGTGGCACAGCAGACCCTGGTCGGCCGGCCTCTCCCAGGCTTCCTGTGTTTCCACAGTGCCGTGTGGCTGGAGGGCCCGATCCCATGGGGGAAGTGGATGCAGAGCTTTGCCGAAGAACTTCTTTGTTATAGTGAATCCTTTTCTCTGGCTTTGTCTATTTCCCAGCCTTGTGGTTTTGTACAGTGTTGTTTGGGATTTTTTTCATACCTGGCCTAAATTCTTAATGGCATGACACAGTTTTCCATGGGCAAAGAACAAATAAAATGAGAGCACTGGAGAATCCAACTCTTGGCAGGTTTATAGCTCACGAGTATAATGAATAGTCTCTTCTGCCCCTAAGCTTTAGTTGCATTTTGGTGTAAAGTGACCTTTTTTTCCTCACGGTGCCAGGGTGGGGCCCAGGGCCTCACATGTGCTGGGCACATGGCTAGTGGCTCATCTCTGCAGACCAGTCCTCCCTTGCAGAGCTATTTGGTGTGTGGGTAATGTGCAGAATTTGCTCAGCTTAAATTTTAACTTCTTTATAGCATCAGCATAGTTCTGTACTTACATAGAATAGATTTTCAGGAAATACTTGTGGTATTTTGATTTTTAATTTTTATTGTGGTAAAAGGTCCACAACATAAAATTTTCCATCTACGCCATGTTGAAGGGTGCAGTTGAGCAATGTTAGGTAAATCCATGCTGTTGTGCAATCCAATGAGTCATCGTAATGTAGAGCACACCTGGAAGTCTCAGTGTGTTATCAGCGGTGTCCCCTCCACCAAATCCTCTCCCGGTACTTTCTCACTGCGTCTAAATTACCTTGCAGCTTTGAAAAGTAACTGAACAAAATCCATGGGCAATAAAACATGAAGATCACTTAGGAAAGACTGTGAGACTGTTTCATCCTTTCCTTTGGGGAGAAGTCACCTGGACAGTGGAAGGGAGCTGGCTGGAGAGGGCTGGAGAGGGCCAGGCGGTGACACCCAGGGCACGCCTCAGGGCCGGTCACCACCCCTCACCACCCACACTGCCCCCTTGTTCTTCCTGAAAAATGCCAGGCTTGTTCCCTGGTAAGATCCTTCCCAATGGCTCCGGCCTCTTCCCAGAATGATCTGTTCACGTCACACTGAGCAGCAGCAGAACTGCTGTGGAGCTCACACAGAGGCCATAGCCAGGCCACAACCTGTGTCCATCAAATCACAATCTCTGGGCTCTTCATGGTCAGTATTAAAGAAAGAAAAACCCTCCCCTGGAGTTGGCTGTGCTGCCACTTCAAGAGCTGGCATCCTAGAGGAAGGTAGTAGCAGTCTCCATGCCTCCCAGCTCTCCTCACCTGCCCTGCGTCCCCAGAACTCACCACATGCTGCCTGGACCAGTTGTCTCCACTGCCCTGGAAGCTTGTTGGACGCCATCCCAGCCAGCAAATCCAGCCTTCTGCTGACCAGCGTCTGCAGTTGAATGTGGCCTCGGTGGCTCTTACACAGGACATACCGAGAAGATCCCCGTCCCTGTCTCCTAGGAGGGCAGCAGGAGCCACCCCACTCCCGGGCCGTTCATCCTAAATATCTTTGGCACCCAAAGGAGCTGGGCTCACTGGAGAAAAGTCTGCTTCTAAGGCTGAGGCAAGGAAGGCTCCCAACAAGCCCAAAACATTGAGCCAGAAGGGAAGGAAGTGCATCCAGAATGATGGACGCACATCGGGCATGAGAGCCAGTCTCGGGGGCACAATAGCCTGCTCTGAGGTAAATCTGGTGGCGGTGGAGTCTCGCCTGCTGCACAAACTCATGGGTTCCTAGTTACATAAGGAAGCTGATGATTGGCTTGTATTTTTAAAGTAATTTAAAAGAACTACTTATTGAATCCTGCTATATACTTATTCTCGTCAAGTACTGCCATGTCAAGGTGTATTACCAAACTTCATTTCGTGTCACTTCCAGCCTTTTTCCCTGTAGGATTTTTCTATTTTTGTGTTTGAAAGAAGAAATTCTTCCTGTTTTATTTAATTAATCGATTTTTTTTTTTTGAGAAAATCTCGCTATGTAATCCAGGCTGGCCTTAAACTCACTGTGTAGCCCAGGCTGGCCTCGAACTCACATAAATTCTCCTGTCTCAATCTCCCAAGTGCTTGGATTATAGGCATGTACCACCATGCCCAGCTAGTTTTCTTTTCTTTTTTTTTTAAACTTTTGTTTTTATTAGTACATGTTTGTAGTACATTCATTGTGGGGAGTTGATATGTGTACATAACACATCTTCATTCTTTTTATGTTCCCCACCCCCCTTGTCCTAGGAACAAATGATTGTATAAAATATTCGTGGGAGAAGGGAAAGCTCTTCGCTACAGTAGAATGCCAACTGCTGTAGTTTGGGTCTGAAGTGTCCCTCAAAGGCCCATGTGTTTTATTTTGTTTGTTTTTTGAGACAGGGTCTCACTATGTAGTCCAGGCTGGCTTTGAACTCACTGTGTAACCCAAGCTGGCCTCAAACTCACGGCAATCCTCCTGCCTCAGCCTCACAATTACAGGTGTGCAGCACCACTCCCATCTAGGCCCATGTGTTCAAAGCTTCATTACCATCCATGGCTCCCATTGTCGGGGGGGAGGCTTTCAGAGGTGCAACCTACGGAAGTTAGATTGTTGAGGCCGTGGCCTTGAAGGGGATATGGGGACAATGCCCCTTCTGATTTCTCTCTTTGCTTCCCAGCTTCCAGGAAGTAACAGCTCCTCCACTGCGTGCTCCCACTGTGATGTGCTGTCTTAGCACAGTCCCAGCAGGGCCAGGGTGCCATGGATGGAAGCCTCTGAAGCTTTGCGCCAAAACAAACCATTCCTCCTGATAAGTTGTTTCGACTATTTTGGCACAGCAATGGAAAGCAGGCTAACATGCCAGCTAGTGAGTAGAAACAAAGAAAGAAAGTCACCTGTAAATGCTAAAACAATACTATAAAAGTACCTCCCACAAATGACTGATTAATTACAGTAGGGAAGTAGAGACTTCATAGTGGAGAAGAACCCGGTCACACGGAGTTCCCTTAACCCATCCTGGACCACACTGACTCATGTATCTCCTGCTGGGAGAATGAGAAGCTGCTGGTGCTGTCTCTGGGGTCCTCTTGCCCCAAAAGACATTCCCCGAGTCAAGTCCTTGGCAACATTAGGAAACCCAGATAGAGGTGCAGTCCACAAAGTAATCAGCCTGCGTGCTTTAAAGAATGTCAAGGTCAGAAAGACAGAGAGCAGCTAGAAGCCATTCCAGATTCAAGTAGACCAAGGGAACAGCTAATGTAACATGTGTCTTAGTTACTTTTTCGTTGCTGGACAAAATATGTGACACCCACAAGTTAGAGGAGGAAAGGTTTATTTTAGCTCACAGTGTGTAGAGTTTTCAATCCACAGTTGCCTGGCTCCAGGGCAGGGTGGCAGGGCAGAGAGGCATCACAGAGGAGAAACAGTCCATGGCAGGGCAGGCGAGAGGCAGTAAAACAAGACTGCCTTCCTTCATTCCCTTATGTTCCATCCAGTCTGTAAGCCTATTGGTGGTGCCACCCGCACCCAGCATGGACCTTCCCATCATCCATACCCAAAACTATGTAAACTACTCAGTGGACTAATTTAGTCATCATATACCTCTTTTTTTGCAGGAGGGTGCTGAGGATCTAACTCAGGGCCTTGTGCTTGCTAGGCAAGTGTTATACCACTGAGGTAAATCCCTAACCTCTTCATCACATACCCTTAATCCATATTCATACAACCTAGATCCAGCCAACTCCGAAGAGCCCCTCCTATAAGCATGTGAGGCTTTGGGGGACATCTAGACATAAGCCATAACAACATGTGACCCTAGACTGGAAAATATACTTCGGTGAAAAAGATTATTGTTGGAGCAATCAAGAAAATGTAAGCATGGACTTCAGATGAGCTACAGAGAGCAGTTCTATAACAAAGAATTTTCTTAGGGTCCACAGTGAATGTAGGAGTCAAAGAGCAGTGTGTGTGTGTGCATTACATCTTCACAGGTGTGTCTGAGGAAGAGGGGTGTGTGTGTGTATTTATTGTGTTATATATTTACAGAGAGAAACAGGACAGAGAATGGGGCAAAACATAAGCAGTCCAGGAGTCTAGGAGACAGGTCCCTCTCAATTCTGGGAATTTTTCTGTAGGTTTGAAATGATACCAAGATAAAAGTCACCCCCGCTCCCCTGCAAGAAAAGATTGATGAGACCAACACCAGAATAAGCCAGAGGAGAGGCAGTGTCCTGGAGCACTCTCTGGCCCTCTACCCCCAGGCCCGCCTACCATGTTACCAACTTTCTTATCCTCACAGTTCTTTGTATATAAAACTGTTCTTGCGGACATGTCTGTCTCCTCCTGCCTGAGTATAAAGGTAAGCATGGAGACTTTCTCCGTCTCGTCATGTCCCCTGGGACAGTGCCTAACCGACAGAGGCGCTGCTTCTGTTGATGTGAAATGAATCTATGTATCCCAGGGCCAGTTTCCTCATCTGCAGACCGAGGGGCTCTGAGGGGGCCTCCATTGGTGCCGAAGCTGGAGTCTGACAAGGTAAGGTGATGGCCATATCTGAAAGGTGTATGCTTTTTGTCGTGTTGGGGATGGACCCAGGGCTTCATACATACTTCTAGGCAAGCACTGAGCTCCATCCTCAGTCCAGTTAAAACAGGGTCTCACTAAGTTTCTCAGGCTAGACTCTGACTTGCAACCCTCCTGCCTCAGCCTCCTGAATAGCTCAGACTGCAGGTGTGTGTACTCAGCACAATCCTAGACCTTTCTTTCCAACTTCCTGTTTAATCCTTACACCCTTCTTCAGTTCATTCGCTTAGCAGATGTGGTCTGAGTGCTGCTGCCTGCTGGGCAGTAGACAACTCTACCCCCTTCCCTAGCTCGCCAGGTCAGCCAGAAAGTTTGCCTGGCTGGCCGAAGTCACATGGCAGGGACTTGGCCAGCTCTCTCTGTGGCTGGGGACGGGCCACAAGGAAGAGAGTTGCTGTGACTCAGTCCCCTCCTGGTGGCTCCCTCAGAGCCCTCAGGCCCCTGGAGTCTCTGACCTCAGCACTGACCCTCGGCGAACCCTCTCGGCAAAGGCACAGCAGGCTATGGCTCGGCCATTCCTGGTTGTGTTTTTGATTATTTCACGGCCTCTTGGTCCCACTTACAAGCGAGAGGCTGTTCAGCTTCACTGGGCAAAGGTCAAGTTCAATTCAACATGAGAAGTAATCTAAGCTGGAGATAGAATCAGATAACATTGCCAGAAAGAAAGATTGAAAAGTAACAAAATAAAAACGCCTTCAAAAATATCTCACAAAGAGATTGAGCACGAAGAATCAAAACAACATACAGGAGCGGGAAATTTCTTCAAAGGTGTTCTATTTCTCTTCAGATCATTGACCCTTAGCCTACTCGAAAGCTCTCTGCCAGTTATCACTGGACTTGCTACCAAGCCTGCTTCCCCGTTTCCAATCTCACCCTCCAGAAGCTGCTGCAAGGGCCGCAGCAAATGGCCCCAGTTAGCAGGCAAATGTTTGTCTTGGGAGATGGATGGCGCAGTGCTGGGAGGTCCTGGATTCCTGGGATGTAGCACAGACCTTCCCTGGGTCTGCGGGTGACCTTCCCTGCTCCGTGCTACTGCAAACTCATGTCCCCAGACTGCTCTGAGTTCCCTGTTGGAAAGTGGAGGAGAGTATTTGGCCAACGGTATGTTTATCTGTGCCCACGAATGCTTCTGCCCCTTGCGGAAGCCAGCCAGTTGTGTTGGGAATTGAAAATGCGTTCCCTGTGGGCATCTCAAGTAGAAGAATCCTCACAGGAATGTGCAGCGGGTGGATGAACAGAAGAGACACATTAATGAAGTTTTGTTATTCTAGAGAAAAAAATGCCGTATCTCCATTTTTATGGCCACAAAGTTCAGAGTTGGGGAGGGCGTGGACAAGAAAACAGTATTGTTCTTTGGAACTATTGTTCGCCAACTATTTACCCAGAAGCTTTTCTGTGACTATTGATTCTCATGGGTCCTTCTTCAGGTGAGCCAGGCAGCTACTGGACAGCCACATGGATAACAAAAAGCCCTGCATTCACTGAGTGTGAGCCCTACGTGGGAGTGAAGAACAGGCTGAATAAAGTGGCAGAGGGTGGGGTGGAGAAAGGTCAAGCAGCAGAGGAAGGGTGTGGCTCAGCACCACTCATTTCCCTCTGACCTCAAGATTCAGGACCCCAGCCCTTCCCTTGCACAGGGTTGGGGATGAAGAGAATTCACTAAGTCTGAGGCTTAAATCGTGCCAGGAAAGGATGGTTTTGTATCTGCTACACCCATGAACCAGACTGAGGGTGCCAGGGGAAGGCAGGTTGTGTTCTGGTCCTGTTATTGGACAGGTTTCCAACATTCCTGGGTTCTTCCCCTCCTCGAACAAAGAATTGAACAAAGGTGGCAAAAAGTAGTTCGAAAGTTTTATTTAAAATTATAGAGAAAGGAAGAAAAGGAAAGTTGAGCATAATAATAGAAACAGAAAAATGTGTACCATGCCTAAAAGGTGCTGTAGGGGTTACCATGAAAAAGCACGCTAGCCTTGGCGCTGGGTATGCAGACACCATCTTCCCACGGGAGGGTAAAAGGAGAGTACTTTCCCTGGTGGTGCCTTAGAAAGAGAGAGAGCTTGCTTTGGGCACTTCCATTTATAGAATGGGGTTCCCGCAGGAACCCAAGAGAACACCCTACTGGGCTGAGGGCAGGTCCAAGCCACTCCTCCAGGTCACACCCCCTTGCCAGTCAACCTTAGCCATGCCCTACTCCTACTACAGTCTGTCTTCTGCTGCTTCTGCAGAATACCACTGACTGGGTAATTTATAAACAACAAAATTGTCTGGCTCATGGTTCTGGAAGCGGGGAAGTCCCAAAGAATGGCACCATTGTCCATGCCATCGGGGGGGCAGGTGAGCAAATGGAGACGGTGGGGATGAGGGAGGCCAGATGTACCACAAGCCGCCTCCTGATTAGCAACCTCCTCCCAGCAGGGCACTTGTGACCTGATCGCAGAGGCCCCGCCTCTTCATGCTGTGACAATGGCAGTTAAGCGTCAACATGAGTCAAAGGAGACATTCAGACCACCAGAGTCAGCATTATGTGTTTGAAGACACATCATAAGCATTTGAGGAAACAGCGTTCAACGGGACTTGTCACTGGGCAGGGTCCCCAGAGATTCCTGGCACAGAGATGAGGAACCCAAACCTAGAGAATAAGTTTGTTGACTCCCATCAGAGAAAAAATAATTTTCAGGCCCAGTCAGAGGCAGAAAGGGATTTTTATTAGGAAGAATTTCAAAAGTACACACAAGAGACAGGTGTGCTTTCTTCTGGAGCTGGCAACATTTATGTTTTTCTTGAATGGGGTGAAAACCTTTGGAAAAGATAGCTCGCCTGCCAGAAGGGTGATGACCCATTTTACAAGTGTGAGCCTGGGTGTTGTTTTAGATGGATAATTTAAGCATTCTTGGAATTTCCTCAAACATGCTTCTTTATTTTAAGATCAGATTTTTTGCTCCTTACTTCCTCAATTAAACTAATTCATGAATTTACAGTATCCTTAAGGAATTTGGGGTGTGATGGGTCTGGAGGGAAAGAAGCATAATTGAATCACAAGAATGTTGCTAGGGATCACCTTGGGTAAATTTCACTGTATCTCTGAAGTGGAAGTATTCCTAAAAGTATCTTTTTTTATGTTATGATTTTCTTTGTCTCCCTATACCTACCTTTATTTCCTGCCTCCCCCAAGACTTTGACCTTCTTAAGGCATGAAGAGGGTCCAAAGGTCTGTCTTCTTATGCCTGCTTCAGGCTGCGGGGTGCACTGGCCCTGCCTAGCCAGGATCAGAAGTCTCCATTTGGCTGACTGTTATGCCTTGTACTATATCTAGATGTCCCCCCAAAGCCTCATGTGGTCATAAGTGGGCTTTTTGGAGATGGCTGGATCTAGAGTGTGTGATGCTGGAATCTAGGTGCAATGCTAGGATTAAGGGTGTGAGTGCTACCTGCCCTAAAAGTGGGTAGCCTGGATAAAGTATAAGAGACAGAAAGAGGGCTGAAAGAGGGCTGAGGTCATTACTGGTCTCCACTTGTGGCTTGCTGCTTGCTACTTTTGTTGCCTTCTGCCCACCATAACTATCTGTCCTCTGGGATGCCCCTCTGCCTGCCACCCTGCCTTGGAGCCAGCTGATTATGGGCTGAAACTTCTACAAGCCATGAGCCAAAATAAACCTTTCTTCCTTTAACTTGGCGTGTCAGGTATTTTGTCTCAGGAGCAAGAAAAGTAACTAAGACACTGACCTAAAGGAGACAAAGGAAGATGGGGTTTTTTGTTTGATGAAGCATCATCCTTTTGTTTTTTGTTTTGTTTTAATCTTTTTTTTATCATCCTTAGATAGTCTGGAAAAGTGGACAAGGATTCATCATATCACCATGTTCAACAGACAAGCAAGGGCCAGAAATTAAAAGAATACTGATGAGTTGTGGTTCTAAAAAATTGTAGAAGTCAGGAAAAATTAAGTAGCACTTGGCAGAAGCCTTTTATCTTTACTATTATCCCCTCTTTGTTTTGAAGTGTTTACCCAGATATGGCAGGTGGGGTTTAACAGCATATAGACTCCTCCCTGTTTTGTCAAAGAACTCTAATGCTCTCCTATTTTAATTATAATAATAGCAAAGGAATACAGTAAATAAAGATCTATGTTTTTTGTGACCATTGGACCATTAAAGTTTTTACTGTAGGGCTCAGAGCCTGAATCTGGTCTCTATTTTGTGCACCTGGAGACCTTTTGTAGTGTCTGGCTCCAGATGACGTGAACATAAAATCCGTAGTAGATAACAGAAAGTTAGTTCGTACCACAAAGGTAACAAAGCTTAGTAACTGAATATTTATACTGCCTTTTTTTTTTTTTTTTTTTTTTTTTTTTTTTTTTTTTTTTTTTTTTTTTTTTTTTTGGTGCCGGGGAGCTAAATCCCCAGCCTTATACTGCCATTTTTATTTGACAGGCACATTCAAGAAGCTAAACCTGAGAGGTACTTGAAAGTGCATTAAAACTACACAATGTCAGTACACTAAGCGAGGCTACAGGACATGTTTCTGGAAGAGCTAGTGGGACTGGGAATTGTGACTTCTTATGGCTTTGGATCTTATGGGTGTAGCTGGAGACTACCGAAGGGGGCTGGTGTAGTGTTTGGAGCCCCTTCTTATATCTAGCCTACCTTGCTGTTTAATATTACTAGCATTCTAATTTTCTCGTTACACTTTCATGCTGGATATAATCGCCAAGGTCAGTTAAGACCCCTCGGGGGCTACTGTTGGGGCTGTGTGCAAGCTCCTTAGCCCCTCCAGTCTTTCCTCCAGCAGTCGTGTCATTTTCCAGGATGGGTCACCATCTCACTTGACCGTGTGGCTGCTGTTGGAAGCATGGGAAACATTTCCCTCCCTAGTGTCCCTCCCTTTTGCAGAATGCACACTGGCTGACTCCTTGTCCTCGGGGTCGCAACACTGCCCCTGCTCGGGAGGGTGAGACTCACCAGAGTGGCAGGACCCTTTCACAGGGGTCCTGTCACTGCCCTGGGTCCTGGCTAACCTTGCGGGGCAAGGGCCCAAATGTCAGCTGTCCTCTTAGCCCAGTTATCTTGCTCAGCTTGGGTCTCCTGGTCTCCAGGTCAGTCCCACCATTCTCGAGGAGTCTATAAAGCGTGACTAGGGAAGAGCTGCCTCTTCCATGAGTCATGGCGGCATTGGGATTAGGAGTCACTGTCACATCCTGTCAGTCCTGCAGGTGACGTTTAGGTTGTCTCGTAGAAGTCATATTCCTGCAGAATAACAGCTAACAGTCAGAAAGGTTTACAAGGAAATTTCCAAATAAAAAGGTCAAACAGCATTTTAGGATAAGAATTATGATGACATTATTATACCAGAATCATTAGGTTCTTTTTATTGTTCCTAAAAATACATTTAAATTCCCATTTTAGTATAAAATAACATCAATAGATTACTGTTAACCAATTACAAAATGTTAAATGACATAAATAAATTCTTACCCACATTTGCTATATACTTTTAAAATCAAGCGTCTAAGCAGAAGGCACTTGTTTACAGATGTGCCGTGTGGGTGGTGAGGGCCCACTGCAGTCATGAGAGCAATGCCGTGTGCACCGCATGGTGTTCCACACGTCTAACTGGCACGATGCAATCACAAGACAACAACACAAGCCCGCAAAAGCTCTTGTTACAAACACCTTTGTGTGAGGGCACCAGCATGGCGAGGTGTTCTAAGATTCACATTTTAGAAGGCTTGTGCATGTGGGGAAGGTGAATGTATTTCATATACTGGAAGTTAGCAAGAATACAGCGCTGACGGGAGTCAGGGTACTTTAGACCTCTGACACTTCAGGAACATTGTTAATGGCCACAAATAGCCTTATTATCCAATATATATGTGTGTCTCCTTTACACAATAGCAAAATGCTTGTTTGGTCAAAGTCAACAGATGTAGATCAAGCTTTAAATGACAGAATCAATCTGTACCAAATATAAGGAGCAGAGATGCCCAAAATTTTGGTAGTTTTATGTTTAAGGTTGAGTTAAAATGTGTGCTGAATAAGAAAGAACATTCATTATTTTGCATGCATTAAACTTATGTAATTTTAATTCTACAAACTTAATGTTAGAAGAAGGCTCACACTTACAGAACATTCCGCCTCCAGATGTATGCACATTTCTTGTCCCAGATATATCTACATCTATATCTGCATCCGTATCAGTATCTGTATCTCTATCTGCTATAACCTAAAATAATAGTTTTTTATGTAACCAGTCATAAACTGATTATTGAAAACAGTTCACAAGTCAACATTTAAATAAGCCTTAACCCTTAAAACTCAGTTTCTTAAAGGATCAAAAGCCTAACAATGCAAAACACAAGACATTGTCTGGATAAAACACAAAACTTTTGTTTCTTAACCTAGTTTTTATAAGTTTAACCAAGAGTGTTTCAATATTGCAAGAAACCATATTGCTTTAGACATAGAAAACTATCTTTTAAATTATAGCCAACTTAATTGTATATAATAAGAATTTTTAATTACATTTGTTGGGGTAAGACACACTAAGACTACAGGGGAAAACAGAGCAGCCTCCCATCTTCGGAGAGACTGGAGCCAACAGACAGGCAGCTGCTCTTTTAGCCACCGAGGGGAGTTTTGTCCAGTAGTTCCTCAGGCCCAGGGGCCCCTCAATTAAGGGAAATTTTAATATTATTTAAAAATAGAATTATATATTAGAATTTTAACTTAACTTTAACTTTTCTTAGTAAATTTAAGAAAACAATCTTAAACCTTTGTACCTATTAACAACGCATGAATACACATTTAATAGACCTAAATACATTATCTTTTAAGGGCCAGGAATATTGGAATTTAGCAACTGATGACTCAGAGGTTGTTGTACTTTTACCATTAACCTCACTTATATTTACTTATTTATTTATTTTAACCATGACTTTAGATTACTCATGTTGACCAAAGCATAGCATAGTTAACATTTTAAGCTATATGTATTCTCTTTGACCAAGAAAAAACTCTTAAATTATTGTACACAGCAAACAATGGACATTGCATTTACAAAATCAATGTTTTTAAGGAAAGAAATGTTATTGTGGTTAGCTAACAACCTGGGCAAAACAGGCCACCAACTTTAAAGACATCTTTGCTCTTAGCTTTGAACTAATTTAAATTAACTCGCTGTTAAGCCACGTGAACAGAAGGCATTTGGGCTATATCATGAGTGCCGCTTACCTACACTCTGACTTCAGCAGGACTCTTGGAGGATAACATGAGATGTGTGTACCTCAAGCCAAAACAAGAAGCATACATACTGTCCCAAATTGTATGGTGTTTTGTACGTAAGTACCCGTTTTTTAGGGATTTGGGCCCATCTAATTGATGAAAAGGAAGAAAACCTAAGGCTGCAGAGGTTGGGGAGGCAGGAAAAGAAGGAGGGGGGGGAATAAGCTATGCCTCAGAGGCCAGGGGTTGGTGAAGTGGGGAAGAAAACATGGAAAGCCTTTGGTGGGACTTACTGATGTCCTTGTCCCGGGCCACTTTACCCCAAGAGAACATGTCCCCGACAGGGTTTTGGGAGGGTCCGAAGCAGAAAGCAGGAAGCCAAACCCACTCTGCCCATGGAATAAGCTTTTGACTCCCTTTGCAGAAAAAGAATTTTCAGGCCCAGTCAGTCAGAGCCCTACAGAGATTTATTGGGAAGAATTTCTAAAGTACACACTCAAAGTGGAGCGCAGGCCCTCAAGAGAGAAGTGCACTTTCTCTTGGAGCTGGGAACATTTATGTTTCTCTTGAGAGATGGAAACTTGTGGAAAAGATGGCCTGTCCCCTAGGAGGGCAAGGGCCTATCTGACGTTATGGGCCCCGGTTTTTAGGTGGAATATTTGAAGCATTCTTGGAATTCTCTCAACGCATCCCTTTATCTTAAGATCAGGTTTGTGCCGTTTGCCTCTTAGACTAAGCTAATTTACGGACTTGTAGAAGCCTTAAGGAATCTTGGGGGGACGGGCCTGGTAGGGGAAAAGTGTACTTCACCCAAGATGGTGCCAATTTGGGTAACTCTCACTGTGTCCTGGAAGTGGAAGTGGCAGTCTTCCTAAAAACATAATTTTTTTAAAATTATGGTTTCCTTGTCTCCTTCCTACCTCTCTTTATCTCCCTCCTCTACCTTAGAGCAACTGCATGGATGGCAGACTCTGCAGCTTGAGGGGGATCCGGGCAGCCCCCCGAGGTTCTTCTGGATGTGGGTTCAGTTGAGGACAAACTGTGCTGCTGAGAGGCGGGAAGAGCCCTGCAAGGTGGAGCAGCGGGAGGATCCTGCCCTTACCGCAGACGACGGCCCCCACAGAAACAGCTCCCAGTCACTGCACAGCTTCTGCCGGGCCAGTGTGACTCCAGACCCCAGCATTCTCCCAGGTGGGTGCACATGAAGAAACTGAGGCTGGGAGGGAGCGGAAGTGACTTGCTGTACAAGCGGCAGAGCCAGAATTCAAATCCAGTCCCTCGGCTCAGGCTCAGTCTTGATTTAAAGGTAGGGACCCCTCCCAATACTCGGGGTTAAACCCAGAACCTCACCCCTGCTGAGCACTTTCTACCTCTGGGCCACACCCCAGCCCTCACCCCATTTTTTGTAGACAGAAAAACTGAGCTCATAAAGTGGAGGTCGCTCTGTGCCAAGTCTCAGCCTCTGTGTGGCCACCGCAGACCACGGCCCCATGTGCTGCCCTCGGGCGCCAGGCCTGCTCACCACCCTGCCGTCTGGCCTTGCTCCTCGGGCAGAGGTCGCTCCACAGCCGTGCTCTCCCCCGCTTTGCCCTTCCCTGAACCTCCCCCAGTGGGAACATTCAATTTTGTGTGGAAATAAACAGAGGACTTCTGCCGAGAAAAAAGTTATGAACCCTTTTCTCTGGCACCTTTTATGCTCGCTGGAGTAGGACGGCAGAGAAAGCTCCTGAGGAGATGCCAGCCCGTCCCACACCTTGGCAGTGAGTAATCGAGGGTCCTGAGACACTTGCTGGTCTTTGCTCTCTGCCTCTCTGCAGGTGACACACACAAACAGGCATTCCTTTTGCTGGATCTGCTTCTTTCTCTAGAAGTTCGAAGCCCTTCTGGTTGTGCAGCTCGGACCCTCCAAGGCACTCTGTGGAGCTGCAAGGTGGTGAGGTGACGCCTTACCCAGGCTGTGGTGGCGCAGAGAGGGTAATCCGTGTGTCTGTGACTTTCCACCAGAGCAGCGTCAGGGCTGATGGTTTGCAGCCTCGCCCAGCACGGTCCCGGCACCTGTGCTGTTTGGGAGCGTCGCCTCCAGGTCCCCGGGCTGTCATTCTCCAGGTCACAGCTGAATGCCATCCGAGCTGCGCTGGCTGAGACTGTCTCGCTGTTGTGCATGTTCCTGGATATCACCAATCGACTCACAGAGCCTCGGACTCGTCCATTTCAAATGAACACTCAGGACTAGAAAGGATCCCCCGGAGCTCTGAATCTAGCGCCTCTCAAGGTTTGCTTTGTAAAATGTCTCCGCAGATGATGTCCCCAGAAATGTTCTCTGTGCGCAGTCAGCTGGGAGCCGCAGCATGCAGCCTCCCATCACATCTCAGCGCACACAGAGACAGCGTTCCAGAGCCTGCAGTAAGCGTGCCACTGTCCAACTGCGGCTGCCTCGCGGTCTCCGAGTCACAGCACTGGTGTGGGTGGGGTGTCCCCGCTTCCTTCCCTTCCTCTCCTCTCCCTCCATCCTTTCTTCTCTCTCTCTCCTTCTCTTTTTCTTTTTAATTTCAGAAAACTACCTGCTGGAAAACACCTTGGGAAATAGCTCTGGCATCGGCCCTCCCCGCTTTCAGTCACGGGAAGTGACGCCTGGAGCGGGGGTGACCGGAGTCATGCCTGGTTCACGCAGCCCTGGGCCGAGCACTGTCTTCCCAAACCCAGGCCCCCTTCTTACCAGCCGCGCCTCCCACCGCTGGGGACCAGCAAATGGCTGCTGGCAGAGAAGGCTGAGAAATAACTTGCGAGCTGACCCAGGTCCTACTGTACCGCACAACTGACTCTGCAGCTCACTCTGCTGCAAGAGATCAATGTGGGAGCTGCAGTTCCTCCCAGGTGACTTCCGCAACTGCACTCGGGAAGAGCGAGCCACACGAGGCCCTGAGGCCTCTTCTCCAGCTGTACATCGCTCATTACAGCGGCTCTGGGCGTGGAAGGTGCAGAGATGGGAAGGCTGGCGATGGGCGAGCAGGCCTTGCAGCGTCCCCGGAGGAGCGGCTGCTGGTTGCTGCTGCGGACATGGCGATCGGGACATGTTACGGCACAGGGGAGACCGTGGGGCCAGGTCCTGCCCCCACCGTGGACTGACTGTGTGATCCTAGAAGAGCACCTCAGCTTCCCCATGGCGAGAGGGAGGTGCTACAGCACCTGGCCCGCGCTCTTCGTGGATGATTCTGTCACGATCCCTTCACAGCACGCGGGTAACGAGCACTCTGGTTCCTGACCTCAAAGGAGGTTTTCCAGCAGACACACTGAGGCCTTCTTGGTCGCTCTCTCGACCCTGGGCATCTGCCAGCGGGTGGCCAGGAGGCTCAGGAAGGTCAGTGTGGAGAGGAAGGAATGGTCTGGGCAAAGGCAGACGAGTCCATCATCATCACCAAGATGTAGGGCACTTTCTTCAGCTGAAGCCAAGAACAGTCTTGGGAGATAAACAGATTATTAACCAGGACTTTATATTAGCAGTTAACTACTACAACAACAAAAAACACTCAGAGTGGCTAAGGAAAAATATGAATGGGGAGCTAACTGTAGCCGTGGCTGCATCTGGGAGTGCAGGAGTCTGCCTTTCTCCTCCCTTCGGCTCTGCTCACCCTGCCGTTGACGTATTCTCAGCCCGGTGCTCCCCTCATGGTGACAAGATGGCTGCAGCAACACCAACTGCACACTCAGCTTAGCCATCCAGAGGTTCTGACCAAAGGCCCAGGATCCACTGTGGCTGGCGCAGTCCATAGGCCCCCTTCCGACTGACTGGCCATTCCTGGGTTACCCTTTTCCTCCTGGAAGTGCGTACAATAGCACACGTTTGTTACACAGGATAGTGGGTTTCATCTTAGCATGTGTTCCAGCGTGTATCTGGATGCCCCTGCCAAGCCTCTTGTGCTCATAGGCTTTGGGAAGAACACTGGACCATGGGGGGCTGTAGCTAAGTGTGCCGTTAGGAGGCGTCCGGCAGGAGAGAGGGTCCTGGGGCGTGGCTGGGAGGCTGTGTCTCCCTCCCAGGCCTCCTCCTCTGTCTGCTTCCTGGCTGCCGTGAGGGACATGGCTTTTCTCCACGTGCAGCCCTCCCACCGTGGTGCCCACCATGCAAGGACTGAAACTTTGAAACATGAGCCAAGACAAACCTCTCCTTCAAGTTGCAGGCCCCGGGTATTTTGTCCTGGCAGTGAGGAAAGTGACTGAGACAGCATATTTATACCTGCAGATAACATATTTTGATCATTCTTCATTGCTCCTTTTCTCTTTTCCTCCCCCTTTCTCTTTTCCTTTTTTTTGTTTTTGTTTTTGGTTTTTTGGGGGGTTTTTTGGTGCCAGGGATCAAACTCCAGGCCTTGCACTTGCTAGGCAAGCACTCTAACCACTGAGCTAAATCTCCAGCCCTTTTCTTTTCCAAATCTTCCTTTTAAAGCTGTTTTCCTTTTATGCGTCAATCACAGCAGCCCTGTACCCGCAGGGAGACCCCCCTGAAACTCCACCTGGTTTCCTCCTGTATAGACACACTTAGGCGAAGTCTAATTCATGAATTATGCAACAGTAAGAGACTAACGACTGTCATCTACAATTAAAGAAAACAATTATAATGGTGTACCATAATAAAAGATGCGTGAATATGGTCTCTCTTTTTCTCTCCCTCATCTCTCCAGGCGCCCCATCCCCAAAGTGATAGCATCACCCAAGACTGCTCAGTTAGGAAGGTTTTCATGGGCTTGAACTTCATTTTTATTTTTTAAAATTAAATATCTTTACTCATGATTATATTACTCATTTAGAGACCATAAGCAATTATGTATCAAATTGAACTTTTTTTTTGAAGACTGTGCTGCTAGTACAGCGGTGCCTTGGTTTACGAACTTGATCTGTTTTACAATTTGGGGGAAGATGGCTGCATTTGTGTTAGTGTGGGGAAGACGGCCCTGGTTGTATTTGTCACCTGATGTGGAGTTTGCAAATGGAAACAAAACTTTGCTGAATATTTTTGTTTGCCAACTGAATTGTTTGCAAACAGAAACATTTGTGAATTGAGGTGTTACTATCCCTCACTCTTATAACCCACCCAGGACCCCCTCCTGCCGCTAGCTTCTGCTCCTCCCCCTTCCTGTGAGAGCGCATTTCCCAGCCCCTGCGCCCCACAGTCTCTGCTCATCTTCAGGGGCTGCCATGTGAGCGCGTCCTACACCGGGAAACACACCGCATCGCGGCGGGTGTGTGCAAATGGGCCCTCGGTCCTCCAGAACCTGCTTGCTGGTCTGCTGGGATGTGGGGCGGATACTCAGACGCGCAGCTGTGGTGGCGCACGGTACTGACCCTCCGCAGGACTGAGGCGCTGGATGTTTTTATTGATGTAAAATTCACCATTGTGGTCACTTACAGTACACAGTGCAGTAGGAGCTTTTAGTGCATTCTCAGTATTGTGCGGCCATTACTGTAATTCCAGAGCATCTTCATTCCTCCAAAAGGAAACTTTGCGCCCACCCACCAGTTTGAACACTTGTCTTCAATTCTTTTGAACGTATATTTAGGGTTAGAATTGGTAACTCTAGGTTTAACTTTTTGAGGAATAACCAAATTCTTTTTCCAATCAGCCGCACCATTTCACAGTCCCACCAGGTTCACTACATCTTTGCCAGCAATTTTCACTTTTCAGATTTTAAATCAGAGTCATCATGGTGCCCTCGAAGAGGTACCTCATTGTGGTTCTCATCGGCATTTCTTTTTTTTAAGGCAGGGTCTCGCGATGGAGTTCAGGCTGGCCCGGGAACTTGCAGCGATCCTCCCACCTCAGCCTCCCGAGTGCTAGGATTACAGGTCTGTGCCACCACGGCCAGCCTGATCGCCATTTCTCTGTGACTGATGATGACAAGCATTTTTCAGGTCCTTATTGGACATGTCTATGTATGGTTTGGAGAAGTGTCTGCTCCCCGTAGGTCATTTCTGGGTGGAGCAGTTTGTTGTTGGGTTTCAGGAGTTCTTCTTAGGTGTGTGAGATGCAGAGATTTTTCTATAATCATGTATGTCACCTTTTCACTCTTCTGATGATATTCTTTGGTGCACAAAAATTTTAATTTTGATGATGAATTCCTACTCACCTGTCTTTCCTTCATTGCTTGTGCTTTGGTCTTCTAGCTAAAATCTACCACCAAATCCAGGTCATGAAAATTTACTGTCCTGTTTAGTTCTAAGAGTTTTCCAGCCTCGGTGCTTATGTTTAGGTATCCAATCCAGTTCGAGTTAATTTCTAAAGATGGGTCCCACATCATTCTTTTGCGCGCATGCCTGCCCCATTGATGCCTTTGAAAAGCCTGTTCCTTATACGGCCTTGACGCTTGGCGGAAAGCAGTCGCCGCAGGCGTCTGGTCTGTTTCTCCACTTTGCATTCTACTCTGTTGGTTTCCTGTCTATTCTGGGACACTAACATGCTATTTAGATTGCTGCAGTATTCTACCAAGTTTTGAAATTTGCAAGTGTAAATCCTACAACTTCCTATTTTTCAAGATTGTTTTGACTATTTGGGGTCTCGTGAAATTCCATATGAATTTTAGGATCAGGTTATCCTTTATGAAAAAATAGGCAATTGGAATTTGATGCAATTGCCCTGAATCTGTTGATCACTTTCGGGAGTATTTTGCCACCTGTGGGTCCCTTCCTGTCCCTCTCTCCCTCTCTTTCCTTCCTTCCTTCCCTTCTCTCTCTCTTCCTCTCTCTTCTTCTCTCTTCCTCTCTCTCTCTGTAACCCTGTCTTCCTCCCTCTCTCTCTCTCCCTTCTTCTCCCTCTCTCCCTCCTTCTCTTCCTCTCGCCCCCCTCCTTCCCTCCCTCCCTCTCCCAAATTGCCTTGGCAGAATTTACACTACATGGTGTTGAACAGTGTGATGGTTAGTTTACCTGCCACCTTGGTTTGTGTGAGAGCTGCCGAGCAGATGAGTACAGTGTAGCTGGGGGCCCTCCCCACTTCCTGACCTTTCCTCTTTGGCGCCTTCCTTGCTCTCTCTGCCTCCACGAGGTGAGCAGCTTTCCTCCACTGTTCCCTCAAATCTCTGAAACTGAGAGCCAAGACAAAGCTCTCTTCCGCTGAGTTCTGCACGCCAGGCGTTTGTCCAGCAAGAGAAAGCTAACTCCTACGATAGAACTGCATCCTTATGTTTACATCCTGATTTTTTTGTGATCTCAGGGAGAAGGCTCCGGTGTTTCATCCTTGGGCACGATGTTAACCCTGATTATTTACAGGTTCTTTTGCTCATGTTGAAGAATTTCCCTTCTATTCCTAGTGGAGTGTTCTTCAACATGAAAGGGTATTGAGTTTTCTCAAATCCTTTTCCTTATAAATTGAAATTATCAGCGTTTTTTAAACTCTATTAAAAATGGTTTATTACATTGACTAATTTTCATATACTGACCCACCCTTGCATTCCTTCATTTTGATATGCAGGCAGAATCCATTTCCTAGTTTTTTGTTGTTCGATTTCCATGAGAGTGTGTGTGTGTGTGTGTGTGTGTGTGTGTGTGCGTGTGTGTGTTGGCTAGGGATAGAATATAGGGCCTCATGAATGCTAAGTAAGCACTCTACTACTAACCTACATCCCCAGTCTTTTTAAATCTTATTTATTTATTTATTTTTCTTGTGGTGCTGGGGGATCAAACTCAGGGCCTTCTGCTTGTGAGGCAAGTGCTCTAACCATTGAGCTAAATCCCCGGCCCTAAATCTTATTTATTTATTTTTAAATTTTATTTTAATGCTACATTTTAGATACACATAGTGATAACATTCATCACAGGAGATTTGTACCTGTACATGGTGTATCTTGCTGCTTCTTTTTTCCATTCCCCTCCCCTCCTTCAGCCCCTCCTCCATCCCTATTTGCAAAGGCTTCGTTTCCATTTTTTCCTCTATTCCTCATTTCTCTTGTCCCTCCATTCCTTTCTCCCTCCCTCTCCCTTGTTCCCCTTCCCATTTAACACTTTCTTCCCTTTCCCAATATAATACATTTTAGTCTTTATTAAATTTTATTTTATTTTATTTTAAAATTTTATTTTTTAAGGCAGGGTGTCATTAAGTTTCCTGGCTGGCCTTGAACTTGTAAGCCTCTCCAGTTGCCACAATGACAGGTCTGTGCCACCACTCCTGGTTCATTTGCTAGTATTTTACTGAGAATTTTTGCCTTTACATTCATACAGGTTAGCTTTTCCTTTTCCTTTTTGTGATGTCTGTGTCTCCCCTTGTTATCAGAGCAATTACTCATAGAATATGTATTCTCTCCTATTCTTTTGGAAGAGTGGAGAAGGACTATTGTTCGTTCTTTACACATTTCATAGAATTCAACAATGAAGCGATCTAGTTCTGGCTTTTCTTTGTTAGAAGTTTCTTGATTATTGATTTGATCTCTTTTTTATTATGAGTCTATTTGAATTTCCATTTCTTTAGCCAGTTTTGATAGTTTGTAGGAATTTGTCCATTTCGCTTGGGCTGTCTAGTTTGTTGGAGTACAGTTGTTCACAGCACTCACCTATAGTCCTTTTCTTTCTGGTAAGATCATTAGTAACTAATTCCTGCTTTTGATAGTTTTTGCTTCTCTGCTTTTTTATTTTTCTGGTCAGTCTCACCAAAGGTTTGTCTATTTCTAAAAATCTTTACAACAAGCCAAGTTCTCTTTTTAGTGGTTCTGTTGTTTCCCTATTCTGTTTCATGTGCTTCTGCCCTTGTCTTCCTTATTTCCTTCCTTCTCCTTGCTCTGGTTTGGTCTGCCCTGCCTTTTCTCCTTCCAGAAGTCCAAGGTGAGCTTGGGATCGCCGTCTACACTGTGTTCCTCTGTCGCCGAGTGTCTCTGTGCCTGGCTTCCAGCGCATCCGGATGCATTGAAAGCCTGTGGTTTCATTTGCATTCATCGGAAAGCTTTTTTTTTTTTTTTTCTTTTTGGTGTTTTGCGACAGTGTCTTGCTGTGTAGTTCAGGCTGGCTTTGAACTTACTGTGTAGCCTGGGCTGGCCTCGAACATGCAGCCATCATCCTGCCTCAGCTCCTGAGTGCTGGGATTGCAGGCGTGCACCACCACGCCCAGCTCTGAAAGTATTTTCTAATTTCTCTTGTGAGTTGTTACTGAGCTGTTGCTTAACTGTGCATTTTTCAAACTTCCACATATTTGTGTATATTCCATTTTTCTGTCTGCTATTCACTTCCGACTTCACTGTGACTGGGATTAGAGAATATGCTTTTGTGACCTCAGTCTTGGTGCAGAGCGAGACATGTTTGTGGGCTGCACGGTCTGCCCTGCAGGAAGCTCCGTGAG
This sequence comes from Hystrix cristata, assembly GCA_004026905.1. Classification (NCBI taxonomy): domain Eukaryota; kingdom Metazoa; phylum Chordata; class Mammalia; order Rodentia; family Hystricidae; genus Hystrix; species Hystrix cristata. The sequence goes on along the minus strand of PVJO010003150.1, from coordinate 51,068 downwards.
ACCAAGAAGAACTTGGGTTTTGCTGCTGCTCGGTCAAGCGCTGTGTGTATACATTGGTTTCATTGGTTTATAGTGTCGTTCGAGTTATATCTTGCTTACTTTTTCTGTGCGTTACTGAATATGAGGTGAAATCGCCATGACTGGAGAATAATCTGTTTCTTCCTTTGGAAATGTCAGTGTTTGCTTCAGATATTTTGAGTCTCTGTTGTTAAGTGGATATATTCATATAATTTTTATATCTCCTCGATAAACTGACGCTTTATCCTTACATAATGTCCATTTTGTCTCTTGGAATAATTTCCACACTAAAGCCTGTTGTGTCTTGTATCAGCGTAGCCCTCCTGGCTCTCTCTGCTGCTGTGTGCGGCCCTCTGTGCCCGCCCTCTCACCTTCCACCTGTTTGTGGCGGGACTGAGGTGGCTGGGGCTCTTGTAGATGGTGTGTGGCTGACCACGGTTTGTTTGTTTAATCCATTCTTCCAAGGCCTGTCTTTTAATTGTAGAATTTGAACTGTTCCCATTTCATGTAATTACTGGTGAGGAAGGCTTTTCCTCAGCTGTTGCTATTTTTTCCCGCGTGTCTTTTATCTTTTGTGTTCTTCAATTCCTCCTACATTACTGCTTTCTTTTGTTACGCTTTTCCTTGACTTTTCTCTTTCTCTCTGTGATATTTAACTTTCTGAGTCTAATTTCACTGTGTGTGTGTTTCTGTGTTTTTTAGTTATTTTCTTAGTTGTCACCCGGGGATTACAATTAACATGTTAATTTGTAACAATTACATTAGTTCAAATTAATACAACTAACTACAATAGCATTATTTCTATGTAGCTCTGTCCTCCCTGTCCACTTACGGTATCATTGTCACAAATTGCATCTTTATACATCACACATCATTCAGTATATGTTAATAATCATTGTTTAATGTTAGTTTTGAAATCGTACAGAAAAAAAAAGAATTACAAACCATAGATGCCTTAGGACTGACTCATATTTATTCATTACTATAAGTATATAATAATAATTTATTATACATGTATTATACATTTATAATTGTTATAACTATATTTTAATTATATAACTAGAAACATATCTTTTCTTTTATAAAAATAAATGTATTAATTTATCACTTATGTTTTATATAATTATAAATATTTGACTTGATTTTTATTATTTATTAGTACATGTTCATATTACGTGATGGCGGGTTTATCTTTGGGAGGTGGTGCGTGCATGTAACACATCTTAATTTCAGTCCCCCTTTCTCTCTTCTTCCCCTCCTGCTTGTCCCCTTCCCCATCTCTAGAAGTGCACTCCTTGTTCTCTGTCCTCCCTATTTATTTATTTGGCTTCTCATATAAGAAAAAAACCCGTGATATTTAGCTTTCTGAGTCTGGTTAATTTCACTTGACATGATGGTTTCTAGTCCATCCATTTCCCTCCCTCTTTATGGCAGAGTAATATTCCCCTGTGTGTGTACACCACATGTTCTTCATCCATTCACCTGTGGATGGGCATCTAGGCTGTTTCTACATCTCATCTACTGTGACTGGTACTGCCATAGACGTGGTTGTGCGTGCACCACTATGGCGTGCGTGCACCACTATGGCATGCAGTCCTGCCTGTCTGGGGAATATGGCTGCATGGTACCTCTGTGTGTAGTCATTTTAAATTACCTTATTAACAGCCTTTGTTTCTTCATATAGGCTCAAGTCACTGTTTTAAACGCGTCCTTTCATTTCAGCCACAAGGACCTCTTTTATCATTTCTCACAAGGCAGGTCTCCCGGCAGAGAACACTCTCCGCTCGTTTCCTTGGATGTCTGAACTTCTCTCTCGTTGCTGAAGGATGGCTTCCTGGATGAGGAATCCTTGACTGACTGGTGTGTTTTTTCAGTGCTTTGAATAAGTTGTCCTGTGTCCCCTGGTCCTCCCTGGCTTCTGAGGGACATCCGCTGTCGGGCTCCACAAGGGTGGCTTCTCTTGGTGAGTCACATCTTGCTGCTGCTGCTAGGGGTCTGGCCAGATGCTGTGTCTCAGTGGGTCTCTTGGGGCTCCTGTGCTTCCTGGATGTGCGGCAGGCTGCCTTGCGGGCGTCCCCTGGACTCCTGGTGAGCACGTGGCGCTCTCCAAGGTGTCCCTGCCCTCTCCTCGGTGCTGCTCATTTTGCTTCTTTTCCTGTCTTCTCAGACTGGAAAACTTCAGCCAATCTGCCTTCAGCTTGCTCATGTGAGCACCGAGTCTCTCTGAAAATGTTTTTTTCATTTCAGTTATTGTACTTCAACCTGAGAATGCTCTTTGGTCCCCTTATAAATCTTATCTCTTTATTGATCTTCTCTGTTTATTGATGTGTCAAACTCATGGCTCTCCGTAGCTCTTTGGGCTTATTTGAAGTTGACTCGGACTTTGTTTAGTGAGTCCGAAGTCTTGGCTTTCTTGTGGGCCGTCTCTATTAAGCTTCTCCCTGTGTGTGGGGGCTGCGTTTGTTTCATTGTGTGACACATATTTTTTGTTGAAAGTTAATATTTTTCCTATTATAATATTGCAACTCCAGTAATCACATTTCCTGCCCGCACCAGAGTTTATTGTTGCTGGTGGTGGTAACTGCTGTTTGCTTACTTCTCTCTTCTGAATTAATTTTGTGAAGACTCTGTCCTTGGCCATGCACAGCCCCTGTGGCTTAGACACAGACTCGAATTCTCTGTCTGGAGCCAAACAGGAATAATCCTCTCAGTGTCTGCTGATGAGCCGTGCGTGTGCCGGACGTGCCTTCGAGTCCCAGCCAGGTATCTCCAGTGCTGCCTTGGTCTTTTCAGCCCTGGCCATGCAGGTGGGCCCCTCCGTCCCCAGGCGTGTGTGACAGCATTTCGAAGCCCTGTTCCCCCAAGTGTCCCGACCAGTCTTTCTTCCTGGGCCTTTTCATTTGTCTACAGTTTGCCCCAGCTATTTTCTGGTGCCTCAAGTGGAAGCAGCTAATGTATTTGCCTTTCAATGTTCTTAACAAATGCCTCCCGGGCAGCTGCTGCAGCCCTCCTAGAGCTCAGCCGTAACCCGTCCTGCCTGAGTCTCCAGCCTGCCCCCGCACCTGGAACCTCTCCCCGGGATGTGGGCGCGTATCTCCAAAGCTGCTGCCAGGCGGGCTAATTTAAACACCGCAGGGCTCTGCTATCAAGATGCCAGTGGGGCTTGTTACGTTATCTTTCGTGATTAAGCATTTCCGTGACGCTACAAACATTCCGTTCTCTAGTTCCAGTGAAGCTGGCTCCCCGGCCCCTTCAGAGGAAGGTGGCTTCTGTCCACGTGGTGCTGGCTGGCAGTGGCGGTGGGGACACAGGAGTGGGGGCAGAGCTAGCCCTGACTCTCACCTCAGGAGCCCTCCTGACTTGGGGCTCTGCTGGTCTGGTAGGCTTTGTCCCTTGGTGCAGCTGCAGCTGAGCAAGTAGAGAGGTTTGTCCCACGGCACCTAAAGCCACTGTCCCTCGTCATTTGGGGCAGTAATGGGAGGAAGGACTCCTACACTCGGAGGTGCGTGGGGTCCCAACTGTCTTGCAGGAACGCGGCCACACACGGCCAGACGGCGGGGCAGGGAAGGGTCCGGCAGCGCCCAGATTCCCCGGGGCTTCTGTGATGTTCTCCCCCCATGACGATAGCAACTGTGCTCTGACCAGTGCACGGTGAGTGGAGGCCCAGCTGCCCCGCCAGAGCAGCAACCCTGCGGCACCAGGGTGCTGGTCAAGGGGGAGGGCTCTGCAGAGTGGGTGGGGACCCGCGACAGTGAGCGGAGGTGGGACCTTGGCACGGCTGCTGCAGCAGGGCCCCCTGCTTGTCCCGCTGACACTTTCTTACCTTCCTTGCTGCACATGTGGCTGGCCACCTCCTAGAAGAATCAGCAGCAGGAAGGAAAGGGCTTAATCCCCAGCACGGGGCCCCACTCACACCGCAGCCACCCGCCGGGCAAGCTGGCTGCCTCCCTGCGCTAGCCCTGCGTCAGTGCCCAAAGTCTTCTCCAGCTGCTGGCGCTGGCTGCCCCAGCACAGTGTGCGTCAGGCGGGAGTCACTCAGGATGCCAGGACTTCGCTGTGCCCCACTCTGGCGCCCGGAGCTCCTGGGAGGCTGAGCCTGCTGCCCACAGGGTAAGGCATGCCAGCCCCACCTCCCCGCATTCTCAGCGGGAGGTAAAGTATTTGTGCTCAATTCCCTGGCTCAAGTCTGCTTCTGGGGAGCCCAGGCTGAGACACATCCTGTCCCTCCCACCTCCTTGAAAAAGCCTTACAACTTTCTTCTCAGTTTCCTTCCCTTTCAACCCTAAAACAGGCAAACAGAATGGTTTGCTTCCTGCACGTCTGCCTGCTCCACTAGGAATGGAACTCAGCAGGGGCAGCCATCTTCCTAACAACATGCGCAGGGGTGCCACCTCTGTCCCCGCCCAGGGCCCGGCCTGGCTCCCCTTAGCATCTCCCCCTGTTGGGCTCCTCCCTCCACTGTCCTGGTGACCTGGCCGCCCATCCTCAGGGTTTAGTGTGAAAGCCATTTCCGCTGAGCTTCTCTGAGCCCCCACGTTCCCCCATTATTCTCTCCCAGAGGACTGTGCTGTCCTACTTCCAGCTTGCAGAACGCCGGCCTGCCACAGCCATGGCTTGGCGGGTTTCTCTGGTGAGGATCTGCCTGCAGCCCAGCCACATAGAAACATTGCCATGGGCCTGAAGTCGAGGCACAGGACGGGATGACAGCAGTGTCAGGAGGGAGGGGTGGGGCCTGGCCTTGGTCCTGTGATAGGGACAGGAGGTGAGTGAGGACCCATGTTCCCAGAACCCTGAAGGCTGACTTTGCTCTTGACACCATGGCCACTCTAACTCGTTCCTCAGGTCTCTGCTCCTCCTGATGTCAAAAGGCTTCAAAAGAATCACCCTGGTCAGGCTCGGTGGTGCACACCCATAGTCCCAGCTACTTGGGAAACTGAGGCAGGAGATGCACAGGTTTGAGGCCAACCTGGGCAATTTAGTGAGAAGAAGAACAAGAAGAGGAAGAGGAGGAGGAGGAAGAGCCAGCAATGTGGAGGAAGATGAAGAGGAGGAGGGCGGGGATGTGGAGATGTAGCTTCGGTGACCCTCGGTTCAACCCCAGGAATGCAAAAATGACAAGGAAAGAAGAAATGCCACCTCACCCCGTCTCTGAATGCTGTCCCCAGTCTCAGAATCAGGCTTTCTGTACGCACGGTGTCACCAAGCTGCCCTGGAGGCTGGCTTTGGCCTCTAGGCTGCTGAGCCTGTCTACCATGTTGCTTCTCTGCGGCCTCCCTGAAGCACATGCCCCCTGGAGTGACTCCCTCACTCACCGACCTCCTGGCTTTCTGCTGGTGCCCCTCAGCACCTAGACCTCTGAGCAGTGCACAGGGCCTGGGGCTCAGGCCTCCTCTACACACACTGCCCCCAACAAAGCCAACGTCTGTCCTGGGGGAAGGTTGTAAGCGCCTCTTGTGAGCTGACATCCGCCACACTGCATCCTGACCTGAGCCTCTTCCCGGACTCCAGGCTCTGTGTCCCGCTGCCCCCTGAAGGGATGTTGCCATGAATCCCCTCAAAGTCCGCCCCCCCAGCTTTGCACACATTCATCCCATTGTTCGTGCCACTTTCTGAAGCAGTTCTAGAAATCCTCTTTCCTGAGTGTCTTTGCGAGGTGTGGCCAAAAATACAGTGAGTGCTGCCAAGTGCCATCCAACAGAAAGTCAGCTCGTAAAAACATGACACCGTAAAAAATTAATATGAATACATAAATAATAAATACAAACAGGATGCTGTGTCCTCATCCACCTTATTTACCAGATCTGGCACCATGTGACTTCTGGCTCTTCTCCAAAGTCAAAACGACTCCGAGTGGGAAATGTTCTGAGTCAGTTCAGGATATTGAGGCAGCCAGCATAGTGCAACTAAAGACAGAAAGAGGGTTCGAGGACTTCTTCAGAAAGCGGCAAGGATGGCGGGATAAATGCATTCAAAGGGAGGGGGAGGATTTTGAGGGGGATTAATATGAGATGTCTTTTACTGTAATACATTTTAAAAATTTAAATATTCACAGACAGTAGTTTCCAATCACACCTTGTAGATATGTCAGACTCAACCTGTCCCAAACAACCTGTCCCTAAGAGGACCAACTTCCAACAAGGAGAGGTTCACTCACAGCTTCTGAGTTGAAGTCCAAGGTTGGCTGTCTCCGCTGCCTTTGGGCCCAGGGTGACCCAGAACATCAAGTCGGGATGAAGATGCTGGGCCTCATGGTGACCAAGAAACAAAAACAGACTGGGGCCCCACGCAAGGTCATGTCCCCAGAGACCCAGCTTCCTTCCACAAGGCCGCCTCCTGAAGGCCGCCTGACTTCGGCTGGCTGGTGCACGACTGGTGAGCAGGCCTCTGCCTGGGCCTTGTGGGGGTTTCCAATCAGAATTCCCAACTCTCGTCGCCCCGCCTGCTCCTCTCACCGTTTCCTCATGGCAGGAAGCAGCAACCGTGTCCCTGAGTTTAGGCTACAAATGCCCGTCCTGCAGCCTAAGAGACCTCCCGGAGCCCATCATACGCCTCTGCTCAAGGACTCTTCCCGCCCTGGAGTTCTAAGACTTGTTTGCTCCTGGGCCCGCCGCAGTGTTGGTTTTGGCCTTACTCAGAAAACGTGGCCGGTAAGTGGCCCTGCCGTCTCCAGAGCCTCCATCCCTTCACATCAAACCCAGCGCCTGTCCCGGGCGGCCTTGTGCGTTGACGAAGAATTCTGAAACTCCTCAGTGAGGCTGCACCCTGGAACTGCAGTGATAATGGGCTATATCCGGCTGGCCCGGATTCCTGCCGTGTTCCATCCAGACCGCTATGGCTGGCAGTTATCTGCGAGGACGAGTGGCGGGTGGCAGAAGCCAGGGCTGTGTTGGTGGAAAGCAGAAGTGCCTGATTCCGCCGCAGGTCGGGCACTGGTCTCAGTAAGTGGCGGGCAGAACGGCTGACAGCTGCCACAGGCTCCTGACTGTCAACGCGCTGCAGGAAGCGGATGACGCCAGGGCTCTCGGCTTGGTGACAGCTCAAGTGTTCTGATAAAGTGGTCGGAAGGTGGAAAGGGCAGCCCAGGAAGGCAGGATGCCTGTCCTTGGAGGTGTGCCAGCATGGAGGGCAGCCACGTCGCCAAGGAATGCATCGTCCCCGAGGGTGGCCGCGTCTGTCCCACTCTCTGAGATGGCTCCATGACCTAGCTGTCCCTCCCCCAAACCCTGCTTGGAGAGCCCAGGCCAGGGCCGGTCCCCTGGGCACCAAGGGCTGTGGAGCAGAAGGGCTTGGGCTGGGAGCCAGATTCTGCAGGGGCGATGAGATGAAGGGGGCCAAGGGCAGCAGGCACCAGGAAGTTGCGTGCACGCGGGCCCTGGGCCGGCTCTGACAGTGACCAGAAGCGGGTGTACACCATGTCTTGCTGATGCTACCGAACCCCAGAGCACCCCAGAGTGCCCCAGAGCACCTGTGTAAGAGGCTAGGTCAGAAAGACAGAAAGGCCAGGGGCTGCGTTTCCCCACTGGAAACTAAGGTACCTTGAGTCCTATGGGAAAAGGCCGCTATTGTGACTTCTGAAGCCTGCCTTGCCTGCCGTCACGTGGAAGTTGGCCGCTGCTTCTGGCCACTCTGATGCTGATCCCCAGGTGCATCTCAGAAGAGGCTGCGAGGTGGTAGCTTCCTAATCTTCCACCTCGGTGTGGCCCTCAGGCTGCCCGCCACCCTGTCCCTGCTGTGGAATTTCTCTGCCTGGCATCGCGGTGGTGGACACAGCAGTAGAAACTGCAGCTGGCGAGGCGCCAGCCCCACCTCCTCCTCACTGAGACTCCCCGCAGCCTTTAGTCAGCCCGGGAGCAGCACTGAAGCTGTCTGTTCTGTGACCCGCCCAGAGGCCCTTGGTGTCTGGCGCTGGTCTGTTCTGTTCCTATCCAAGCCCGTGTCATAGGACGGCGCGACTGTGTGGGGTGACAGAAGGGGCCAGGAAAGGCTGTAGCCAGCACCTCGGAGTGGAGCTATGAGGTCACTGCAGGGCAGGACGTGAGGCTTCTGTGGGCAACATCCTCTTCAGCATCCAGGACGAGGACTGGAGTGGCGGGCAGGGACCCTGCAGGGTGACTTCATGTCCGAGCTGGACGGATGCCCTCTGCCTGGTGAGTGGCGAGGGTCTTCCTCGCCCAGCCATCGCTGCCCGTCCCTTCGCTGTAGCACCCTTATCCCCTCGGGGCTGAGAAGACCGCCCACAGCTGTTTCCCTTTGCCTGCCGGTCCTGCCTCAGCTGCCAACGCTCCCTGGGGACAGGAGGTGCGAGGACAGGGCCTTTGTCCACATCGCAGCACAGGCGGCCTCATTTCTTAAGAAAAATGGTAAAAAAAATAAGTAAAATAGTTGAGTGCCGTATTGGAAAACTAACCCCAAACATCTGGATTTCTGTGCTGTGGGAGCTTGTTTTCATTCCTTCGGTTCTGGTAAATAGTCACAGAGTAATTGACTTAGGTTTTTTTAGGAGAGAAAACCCATCCATGTTATGTAAAGAAATGGCAACAATGAGGGCAGCGAGGAGCAGAAAGAGTTCTGGGTGGCACGAGGCCGTTGTCGGGAAGCAGCCCACTGGGTCGGAGTCTGGGTCCTTCGGAGCTTCCGGGGAGCCTACTGCGTGGTGGCCCCTGCTGAGCTCCCGGGAGTTGACGTCTCTGAGGTCTCACTGTTCACAACAGACGCAGAGAGGCCCTGGGGCAGGAGAGCGGGTGCGGGGCTCTGGGCACCAGCGGCTCCCTCCATCTCTGCAGAATGGTTAGCCGAGGGCACGGCCATTTGTCCTCAGAGGCCTCCACCACCCTCGGAACACACAGCTGGGACCAGGCTGTGTAGGTTCAGTGAGGGCAGATTCACCCCAAGATCACACAGTGTGGGGAGCAGAATGTCATCCACGTGCACGGGAGCGGGCAGCACCCGGACCTTCAGGGACCCCCTCAGACTCCGCCCACCACTCTGGGCTCCACCCTGGCTAGCACGGTGCATGCCTGGTGTCTCCACACCAGGGCTTTTCCTAGGAGCTGTAGTGCGAGGCTCACATTGCAGGCCATCTCCAGGAGGATCCTGCAGCCATGTCGGTGGGGATGCTCCACTCCCGAGTGGCTCCCTCACCCTGTGAGCTGTGCTGGCCTCCTCCTGCTTTGTCCCGCAGGGGCTTCTGTGTGGGTGCTGGGCCTGGCAGGGGGTGTGGGAAGCATTCGAATCTTCAAAGGGGCACAGACGCATTTATGTGGTTCCCATGGGAGCCTGGTGGGAAGGGAGCAGGGAGCCCGACCCCCCCACTCTGTCTCTTGTCTCCCTCACAGCCACGCGTGCCTGCCATGACACCCCACCAGGTCACAGACTGCAGACAGGGCCCGTACCAGGGCTTAGCCAATGGGCTGGCCTGCCCTGGGCTTGTGGCCTCTAGAATCGCAAGCTAAGCAAACCCCTTTCCTTTGCAAAGTATCCCGCCCTGGGGATCTGGGGATTTTGTGTGTTTGTTGAATACTGGGGACTGAATCCTGGGCCTCATACATGCTAGGCAAGAGCTTTACTAGGCTACATCTCCAGCCATTTTTTTCTTTAAATTTTGTGACAGGATCTCACTAAATAGCCCAGGCAGACCTCAAACTTGCAGTCCTCCTGCCTCAGCCTCCCAAGTAGGTAGATTTCCTTATATCTGTGTCCCACCACACCTAGCCAGGTATTTTATTATACTGACAGCCACATATAATAGCCTCCCCGCCTTCTAAAGTTCTTTAAAGCCACTTTTGCTAAAGACACAAAAGCACTGTGCTCTTTTGGGTCCCAAATGGGCGCCCATGTGTTCCAGCATCGTGGAAGAAGGTTCATCAGGATTTGCCTGCCACTTCTTATGTGACCCGGGTCAAGATCTGAGTGTCACCTGTAGCTTGGGGGTCACAGCACCTTCCCTGCTGACTGCCAGCACCAGGGAACCTCAGCACGGGGCTGAGAAGGTGGGGAAGGGGCGGCCGGCAGCCCCGAAGCTGGCTCTGTGGCAGAACAGAGACGGGAGGGTCAGTAGGCCATGCTCGGCACTCTCCTGTCCTGGGACCAACGTCCGTGGAGATCTGCAGCGATCCAGCTGCGGCTGGACCACAGACTGCCCAGGCCTCGAGAAGTGAAGGTTTGGGTCCCCGGCCAGGGAGGGCAGGGGACGGAGAAGCGGGCAGTGGATGGAGCAGTGGGAAAGCCCAGTACAGCCACGCGGGCAGTCGCAGAAGCAAGGACGGCGGTGGCCGCGAGCAGGTCGTGCTCCACTGAGGGACAGGAGGGTGCCTTTCAGAGACACAGCCGTCTGCCGATGGGGCTTGCACAGCCCTGGACAGCACTGGGTGGGGGAGGGGCACTAGCTACACGCAGGGTGCAGACGCCATCACTCCCAGGGCAGTACGAACAGAGAGTGCAAGACAAAATCAGCCACAGGAGAGAGAAACGATGTGCTCAAGAGATGCGGCGGGCCCAGGTGTCTGAGGCTGCGGCCAGCATGACATACCACGCAGTCTTAGTAAGCCCGGGGAGTGTACTCAGAAGGGACAAGTGCGGTTATAGGGCTGGCTGGGACGCAGGCGAGCCCCAGCGCCTGCGGGAGGTCTGGGGCACAGGCCTCATCTGCCGAGGGCACTCCCCAGGCCCTCGTCTTTTGCCTTCGCTTCCTGGCCCCGAGGTAGCGATTCTGCCCCCCGCCACACACACACACACACACACACACACACACACACACACACACACCCGGCCCAGACACGCAGCTTCACTGCAGGCCCAGTGCGACCTGCATTCCATAGACTCCCTGTGCCAGGAGTGTCGCCATGGTGAAGGAGAGCCGAGCAGTGCGATGCTATGGACGCTTCCTTGACTTTTCAGAAACATTTTGCTTTACCTTTCTTTCTTTCTTTCTTCCCTCCTTCCTTCCTTCCTTCCTTCCTTCCTTCCTTCCTTCCTTCCTTCCTTTCTTTCCTTCTTTCTTTCTTTCTTTCTTTCTTTCTTTCTTTCTTTCTTTCTTTCTTTCTTTCGAGACAAGGTCTTACTGTGTAGTTCATGCTGGCCTCAAACTCACTGTGTAACCCAGGCAGGCCTCAAATTCACAGCAATTCTCCTGCCTCAGCCTCCCGAGCACTGGGATTACAGGCGTGCACCACCACACAACTTTTTACTGTTTTAAAAAAATGATAATTAAATTCCCTTATTAGTTACAGTACTGTTGGAATTATCTGTTTCATGCAGGGCAAAGTGTGGTGGTTTATGTGTTTTGAGAAGCTGGCCCATTTCCTTTGAGTTGTGTAATTTGTGTTTGTGGGGTTGTGCAGATGATCCGCGGTCTAGAACATCCTGTTTCATTCCTGGTGTCCAAAATTTGGGACTTCCCTCCTCCTCTCTCTGTCAGCCCCGCCAGAGGCTGGACAGTTTTACTTGTTCAAAAACCAGATCCTTGTGGCATTGACTCCGCCACTTTTGTTTCATTAATTGCTGCCCTTTATCACTTTCTCCTTTCTGTTTGCTTCGGGTTTGCCTCGCTCTTGCCTCACTCTTCTCTTTCAGGTTCTTAGATGTGGGGCTGAGGTGACCACCCTTTTCTCTTTCCAACATTTGTACTTGATATGGGCTGACGCTGCACCTCACATGTTTTAGTACACTGTATGTTGTAAATTAATCCGATGTATTTTATTTCCTTCGGGGCTTTTTCTTTGACCCTGGTATTACTGGAAAGTACCTTTTCCCATGTGTTTTCCTCTCGTTTTGCTCCTGGCGGCTTGCTGGTTCCCGTCGTGGTCACAGAACATCCTCTGATTTGACATGCTGTAACCTTGTTGGGATCGTTTCCTGGCCCAGCACATGGTCTGTGTTGCTATTTGTTCTGGGCCCTGGGACCCCGTGTGTGGTGGTGCACTCTGTGACCATCATTGTAACCTGCAGACTTTCTGAATGGTGCATGGGCCCAACCTTCTGGGCCACATTTAAGAGCAACTGTGTTTGTTTTTTTTGGGTTTTTTTTTGTTTTTTAGTTTTTTTGGGTTTTTTTGAGATAGGGTCTTGCCATGTAGTCCAGGCTGGTCTCAAACTGACTGTGTAGCTCAGGCTGGCCTCAAACCTGCGGCGATGCTCCTGCCTCAGGCTCCCTAGTGCTGGGATTACAGGTGTGGCCCACCATGCCCTGCTGAGATGAACTGTTTTGGGCCACATGTAAGATACAGAATATGGTAATGTATATCAGTAACAAAACTTGCAGTTTGTATTTTTTTATTTTAAAGTTTTTAAAAGGAGGGCAACATGAGCACCAAAAGAGCAGGATACTTGACCTGCTGATGTCATGTTTTCCAGGTAAGGAATCTTAGCTACCTTGATGCCCCTTTGCCTTCCTTCCCCTAAATTTGTCTTCTGTGCACACCTGGAATCAGGGCAGCCAGAGTTAAAACTTCTGCTTCAACCATCAGACATAACTGAGAAAAATGAAGAGGCCTTAGAAAAATCAAGAAAGCCTATTTGATTTACCCACATTTTGGCTTAGTATATTCTTTCTTCTTTTCTCATGTTGCAACTTTCCATTTTAAAAATGATATTCTTTCTGCTTTAGCAGCTTCCTCTGGCTGTTTTCGTAGGGTGGGTCTGCTTGTGGCATACTGTTGGAGTTTCCTACGCTGGACGCCTCCGGCTGTTCCCACAGTCCCTAGAGGATATTTTTGCTGGGTATAAAAATACCAAATCAGCAGTTTCCTTCTTTCGGTGCTTGAAAACACTGTGGTGTTTCTTTCCAAGTTCTGTGACCCCTGAGGAGGAATCTGGCGTCATTCAAGCTCCTTTTCCTCCCCATCTGCTCTACTCTGCTCTCTTCTTCCACTGAGTTTATTATTTAGATTACTTTAAACTCTAAATTTTCTACTTGGGTCTTCTTTGTACCACTACTTCTTTGGGAGGCTTTCTCTTTCCCCTGTTTGCTTTGGACTTTTTCATAGTTGTCTTTGATCACGGTTGCTCTGCGATCTCCCCTGACCATCTCTAACATCTTAGTGTTGACGCCATTGCTTAACTTTGTTCATCCCACCCGAGAGCGTCCTGGTTCTTGATATGGCGTGTGACTGCGGCTCTCTTGCTCTCCCTGAAGCCTTCAGTCTTACCAGCCCCCCTCTGGTGGGAGCTGTCTGCGGCTCCTCCCTGTGATTCACAGGGAAGGTAGAAGTCCCTGCTTGGCCTCTGCCGACAGCCAGCCAGGGCTCCCTTACTCCTGCCCAGGCTCAGGGATCTTGTCACAGCCACGGAGCGTGGACTGAGCAGACCCAGCCACTGTGTCATGGCTGAGACACAGGTGTGGCCTCTGCACCTTCTGCCCAGCCACGCGGCCCTTTCCCAGCTGCTGGGCTCATGAGCAGGCTTCCGTTGTAACTTTCGTGTGTGTGTGTGTGTGTGTGTGTGTGTGTGCGCTGGGGATCGAACTCAGGGCCTTGTGCTTGCAAGGTGAGCCCTCTAACCACCTAGCTAAATCCCCAGCTGTAACTTTCTTGTCAGTGTTTCCAGGTCAACAGCTTCTGCTCCCCAGGTCTCTTCCTGAGCTTGGGAGGTCCGCCTCTACTCTGCCTGGAGTGACAATGTCCCTGAAGGGTGGACCGTGTGGGTCCTGCTGGCCCAGGGCCACCCTATGTGGAGGTTAGGGGCAGTTCAGGGGTACTTCGAGGGCATTTGTGGTGTTAAACAATCACTGGGGGCTGGGGTGCAGCTCGGCGGCCGAGTGCTCGCCAAGCATACACAAGGTCCTGGGGCGGAGGCAAAGGCAGACGTGCATGGCTGCAGCCCTGGGCGTCACAGCGGCAGGTGGAAGAGGAGGCCAGGGTGCTGGGTGGTGCAGCCCTGAGCTTGTGCCCTTTCCTGGCACAAGGGGATGCAGAGGGAGCAATGAGCTTCCTGGGGCTGCCGCAGTGACTTGAACAGCAGGTGTGCACTTTCATGGTTCTGGGGCTGGAGTCTGAGTGCCAGGCACCTGCACTTGGGCTCTCTATGGCTAGCAAGGCCGCCTTCTCTCCATGCCCTCACCTGGGTGTGCCTCTGAACTCACACCCCCAGGAGTCTGCATGTCCTTTACCAGGCCTCCAGGCAGACTGGAGTGGGACACCGCTCCCCCCAGTGGCCTCACTTTAACCTAACTGCCTCTCTGAAGGCACTGTCTCCAGGGCCAGGCATGGTGGCACACGCCTGTCATCCTAGCACTTGGGAGGCTGAGGCAGGAGGATTGCTGTGAGTTCAAAGCCAATCTGCACTACATAGTGAGACCCTGTTTCAAAAAAATCTGAAATAAATAAATAAAAATAAAGGCACTCTCTCCAAACACAGTCACATTTGGGGATCTGTAGGTTAGGACTTCAGAACACGGACTTTGGGGTGAAGGGATGGTTAAGGCAGGAGCTACGGGTGCAGAAAGTAGGGGCTGTTGGGGAGCCAGGCTGAGGGGCCTCAGGGACTGTGCTGGGGGCTGCGGCTCCTGGTCCCCACTGCCTGTGAGAAACCCTGCCGGGGCCGTCAGCCACAGACACCACCATGCCTCCGCTTCCCTCCTCATATCCGACCGGGTGTGGATGTGGCACATGTCTGTCATCCCAGCACTTGGGAGGCTGAGGCAGGAGTATTGCAGTGAGTTTGAGGCCAGCCTGGACTAATAGGGAGCTCTTGCTCAAAAATCCAAAAAGAGAGAAAAGAAAAAAAACACCCAAAACAAAGAAATTCTCAGGAATGCATTGTCATCCAACAACAGACAAAACTGTGTCTTGAGGTTGGCTGCTGTGTAGACAGCTCATGTAGACAGCTCAACCCTAAGAACCCCGTAGTGTGCGCACGCCCCACATGCACTTTCTGCCAGGTGCCTGGTTTAGTAGAAGGGATTGGGCCACTCTCCTCCCTGGCCTGGGCCTGAAATACTTTAAGCAGCACTGGTGGTGTTGCTGCCCTGATGGTGGCGGGCTTGCCTAGGGCCCGGGGCCTCGGGAAGGATGCGAAACCTCGGCGCTCCCAGCTTCCTCCGCAGCCCGCCCTGGGCGCCTGGTCTACTGAGGTGCACCAAGGGACGTGGCATTTTAGCAACCACTGTGTAGATGTCACCTGTGCTCGGCCAGAGCGTCCTCATCAGTGTGTGGCATGGCCTGAGATGCCGGCGCACTGCCCGTGCCATGTGAACCGAGGTCCACCGTCTTGCTGCCGCACAGAAGATGTGCCGGCGGTACAGATGCACTGCCACCCGGGGTGTATGACGACAGTGCCGTGAGCACGCGTGTGCTGGTTTCCTTCTCCCAGGTAAACGCCAAGACCTGGGCCATGTGATCGGTGTGTGCTGAACTTCAGAAAAACTGTTTCCCACAGCACCGCTCCTCTGCCCCGCCCTGCCACCCCAGGCCTGGGGTTTTCTGAGCAGTTGTGATTTGGCACCTTGCTCAGATTCTTCTTTTTATTTGAGGCTCGGCTGCCTGGACACAGACCTCAGGTCAAGCTCAGGCACCTGTGCGTCCCTGCAGAGAGGTGGCTGGCATTTGTGGTGGAGGAAGGGACAACAATACAGGGACAGAGAGGGGGCGGCAGGCAGCAGGACCCACAAGCCAAATGCAGGAAGAGTGCCGAATGTCTTTCTATGCACTGGAGACCCAAAAGATCCAGTCACGGGCTGGGAGCCCACAGCTCTGTCCCATGTACGTCCATGTCTGAAGATGATGGCTGAAGAAATCTTTACTGGAACCAGGATACGATGCTCACAGCAGAGGTGACAACCAGAGCTCCCCTGAAGCAACAGCAGCCATCCTCGACAACAGCAAGGCCTCGAGCTCCTTCCTCTGTGGGAACAGCCGAGTTTTAGGAGAACCACCCACAGCAGAGCTTCTCCTGGGAAACAGCCCGCCAACTGTCTTCTGCTCCCGTTCTGCTTTCTGTTGCATCAGCAACAATCCTCAGGAGGATCCTCTACACCCAGAACCACACCGACTCCGTCCAGCTGGGCGTTCTGGCTCAAGTTGACCACAATATTAAGTCCACCACAGAGATTCATCCACACAACACACCCTCAGAACGGGAGCTCAACATAACAGAAACAAACCATGTGTTCACACCCGTTTTCACCTCACCCCAGGACGCACGCACTGACACCCTAACCCCAAGGTGTCTGTGTGTGGAAGCCCTGGGGTCTGAACATTGCCATGGCGGTAGCAAGAGGCTGGGGGCAGTGGCTACCCCGGGCTGCGGGGTCCTCACCTAGCCCTGGTGGCAGGCCATACCTCTGCCTGGGGGGCACCATCAGAGCTCCATCTGCATTCTGTAGTTGGATCGGGTTCTCCAGAGCAGGACTCCCGGTGGGTTCCTGTCCTCATTTCTCAGGTGTCGTTGGAGGAGGCAGTGAGCTGCAGCCAGGTTGGCATTAGGGTAGGGACCCTGGTGCCTGGGTGTGGGCACTGGTGGGTGAAGAGAGATGAAGCGGGTGTGGGGCAGAGAGGGGAGAGAGAAGGGGGCAGGGATACCGAGGGCCTGAGGGACAAGGAGACGACACCCACGCAGGAGGGACAGGACATGGCAGCACCTGCCAGTTCTCGTGTTCCGAGAGGTGGGGGGCCCCTACCCTGTGCCAGGTGTCCTGGGAGGGGCCGCATCGCCACAGGGGACAGCGTCACCCGCACCTTAGACACCAGACACGGGAGCAGAGTCCATGATCAGGACCCGGAGTGTGCTGGGCCTGGCCTGCCGCGGCATGCGAGGTGCGCTGCCTGCATGTGCTGCCTACGCGGGTCCCTGGGAGCAGCGACCTCATCATGGTAGTGTCAGCTCAGCCAGCCTTGGCCCTCAGTCGTGTGTTTGGGGAGACGGGTGTCACGTGAGTGACACTGAAGATGTCTCCTTGTCCAGCGTGTGCCTGTCGCATGCTGAGTGCAGCCAGCAACCCGCCTGCCTTGCTCACTCGCTCCGACGGCTGGGAAGCTGCGGTCCCCCTCCACACACAGCACGGTCCCCCGAGACTGCGGCGTGACGGCGGCGCTGCGTGTCCTCCCCGGGCTGTACCCTTTCATTTTACAGAGTCTTGCTGCATTGAAACGGTCAGGTTCTGCTGTACGATGTTGAACAGAAATGACACGAGGGCACCTCCCTCTTGGTCCTGTGCTTGGGAGAGGCCCATTGGGGGTTTCATCATAGCAATGACTTTAGCCGTGAGCACGCATGTGTGCACGTGTGTGCGTGTGTTTCATATGTGTGTTCAGCAGATATTCTTTATTACATTAAGAAACTTCTCTCCCATACTTCTTTTTTTATTTTCATTTTTTGGTTTTGTGAGACAGGGTCTCATTCTGTAGTCCAGGCTGGCCACAAAGGTGCGCCCACCACACCTGCGCACGCTTCTTTCTCTGAGCGTCTGTGTCTTGAGTGGGTGCTGTGTCTGCTGCTGACCGGCTTACCTCACCCCTGAGCACCAGAGAGCCAGGCGGGGGCTGTGCCAGCTCAGGCCAGGGCTCGAGGAGCCTGGAGGGGCCGCGGCAAGGGGGGGGGCACAGGCTAGATGCCATCAGGGACACTCACGTGGCCACTCCCCTCTGGCCTTGCACACTTCCCATTGCTCATCCTCAGTAAGGCCTTGCCTCTGTTTTCCAAATGGAGATCATGCCTTTCACAGAAGCTGAGCTGGGCGCTGTGCCACGGCTAGCGCTGGAGAGGGCACAAGACACCGGCCACCCTCCCGGCTCCTCCACGTCCTCACCAGTCACTCTTGGGAGAAACCGATGATGAGCCAGCAGGCCTGCCCGCATCCCCCCACCCCGGTCCCCTGCCAGGACCAGGGCCTGGGGTGCTGTGAGGCGCTGCCGTGGAGCCATAGAGGCGGCAGGTTCCAGGTTTCTGGTTTGGCTCAAAGACACAAAGCCCCCAATTTCCACCCCAGCCTCCCTTGCTGCAGTCCCGTTACAGCCAGGCGGCCTGGACACCAGGAACCTACAGGTTACAAGGGGTGGCAAGAGGTGGCATAGCAGCCAGCCCCAGATTGGAAAAGTCCACAGAGCTATGGTCTGGGGAGAAGCGGCCTCATGCGCAGCTGCATCCAGGCGCTCACACATCATCAACAGGAACGTCTTTCTGCACCTTTGGTCTGCATTCTGCTACCAGGGCCTTAGGCCTTACTTTCTGGCCAGTTCTCCCTCTGAAGCGACAAGGATCTGGCTTACACTTTCCCAGCAGGACAACTCCAGCAGAAAGGACGACGAACCCCCTTCGGCAGATGAGGCAAGATGCTCACCTCGCGTACCCACACTGTGTGGAAAACCAGCCCCATGGGCAGCCCAGGGCCAAAGAAGGCAGGGTGAGGGGATCCAGAGGGTAAAAGATGGATGCCACGCACAGCTGGAACTAGGGGCGTCAGGCAGGATGCCACCAGGTGCCTGCCTCTCCAGGCCCTGGGCTCGTGTCCCTGGGGAACCTCTACCCGCCGAGGCTTGCCGCTGTGTCCTCAAGCTCTGTGCTGAGTCTCCCTGCTTCTGCTCACACTCTTGGTCCTGAACTCACCCTGTGCGGCTCCCATCTGCATGCTGCCTGACGGTCACACAGAAGTCGCGCTGTCGCCCAACAATCAGAAGCCTGGAGGATGAAACTCGCACTACCCAGGGCTGAGGACGGCAGCGGGCACCGGGGGGTCTCAGGTGGCAGGAACTCGCATCGCACTCAGCCTCGTGGCATGTTCTTGCCTGGCACTCTGCACCCCACTGCTCGGGGCTTCTTGCCCCCAGGAGCTCAGGCGCACAGCAGCCTGGCAGTGTCCCCAGCCACTGTGGGACTCCACCCTGCAACCTCTCCCTGCCTTCCTCCCCCAGGGGACACTTGAGCTGCCGCCGTGCTGCTCTCTGAGGCCGTGATGCCCGCCTGGGCTGCCTTGGTTTGTGATCATCTGTCCCTTGTCCTGTCCCCAACTCTCCGAGTGTGTTGGGGACTGTGCCCGAGCTCCTCCCTGGTGCCGGCATGTGGCCACTAGATGGCGGCGCTGCAGCTCGGTGGGGTGCTGCCCACTCAGAGCCCCCCAGGAGGGCACTGCACTGGACCTGACCTTGCCACCCCCAGAAACCCCCCATTCTGGGTGTCCAGCTCTGGGGATAGGGGAGCAGGGCTGGCACTTACAAATCACCATTAGGGCCTAGGGAGTGGGGGTAGGATCCGCACCACCAAAGCAGCTTTGGTTTCTTGTTGTTTCTAGTGTTGTCTGATTTTTTTGAGACAGGGTCTCACTATGGTGTCCAAGCTGGCCTTAAACTTGCAATCCTCCTGCCTCAGCCTCCCAAAGGCTGGGATTATATATGTGCAGTACTATACAGCCCATCAAATCATTTTTGGTTGGTTTTTAGAAAAATAGTATTTGTCCTTCAAATCCACAATTCCAGATACCTCTATCATTCAGTAGGAATTTAAGTTAAAAGAAGAAGACTCTAAGTTTAATTTAAAATTTAAATGTAAAGAAAAATAGCATATACGTAGCACATAAATAGGTCATGGGCTTCACTGCCAGTTGCTGGCTTCCAGCTCTGGGTCTAGGTGAGAAAGGAGGATGATTCCATCGAATCTTTTTTGTTTTGTTCTGTTTTTTGAGGTAGGGTCTCGCTGTGTAGCCCAGGCTGGCCTTGCACTTGCAATTCTCCCGCCTCAGCCTCCTGAGTGCTGGGATGACAGATGTGCACCACCATGTCCAGCTACAGTTTCATCAAATTTTAAAATGATTGAATTTCAGAACAGACCCTAGGTAGCATCAAAGGAGATCCTGTACTATCCTTGTATTCCCGAAATTACTGTGGAAACAGAATATGTGAGAGTGTGTTTGGAGGCTCTAGCAGGGGACCTTGACGGAGGAAATGGGCTTCCTCTATGAGGGACGGTTGTCCTCTTTGACAGTAGAATATTTGATAAAATAACCTTGGGCCTCTGGGAATCCCAAGGGCTCAGGATGGTGGCCTCTTGGAAAATGAGACTTCTGGGGTCCAGGACTCCGGGGCTCCCTGTGAAGCCGCTTCTCCAATCCCTTCTGGGGCAGGAGAGGACAGACAGCCCCAGGTCCCTCTCCCTGCTCTGTGTCTGTCCCGTGTCACCGCCCCCTCTGGCGGCCTCAGTCCCTCACCTGGGCAACCAGGCTCCCAGCAGCCTGTTCTAATACACCGAAGTCGGCACTTCCTCTGTGGTGCCAGCACCAAGTCCCCCCTCCCCTCCCCCTCCCCTCCCTCACCCCTTCCCTCCTCCTTCCCTCCCCTCCCCTCCCCCACCCTCTCCTCTTCCCCCTCTCCCTCATCATGGGCAGGGAGTTGTTTGTACAGGCACCTGTCCCACCCCTCTGTGTCCCCCTGTCCCTTTATATATCCCCTTGTCCTTTCCATGTACCCACTCACAGGTGACTCATGCTTCTGCTGGGTATTGTAGTCCCCAGCTGCGGGCTGGCCCCGGGCCCGTGTCTCTGTCTGCCTTCTTGGGTGTCCTTCAAACAGTCACCCACGTGGAGCCTCAAGCTCTGCATGCTCAGGCTGGATCTGGAGCCGCCTCCTTTACTGAGTTCCTTTGGGTCAGGGCCAGGCGCAGAGCAAACTGCCAGCTCCACCCCCCCCCGCAGGACCCCCGCTCAGAGGCCGCCCCCTTCTGGAAGCCTCCCGGGATTGCTCCTCTCACAGGCTGAGTGTCCTCGGAGGGTCCTTGCTGTGTCCCTAGACCATGCTCACCAGTAATCACTGTGTGGTTGCCCCCCCCCGATGCCTTTGAATGCTTAGCACTGGTGACCTGGGGGACCTGTTCGAAACGCTGGGGGCTGCAGCAATCAGCGTTTTTGTGTGACCCCCAGCCGGTGAGGCCGTCTGGAAAGGAGAGGTGGCGTTGCCTCTGGGTTAGCAGAGCGCCATCCGCTATCACAGCAGTGAGTGTGATTTGCACACAGCACGCTCTCCGTTTAGGCCAAGCCCCTGCAGACCCGGCCTGCAGCTCGGAGCCCATGCTGGGAGCTGCCGGGCCGTCCCAGGGTCACGGCTGTGGGTACCCGGGTCCTGCCCGAGTGCAGCCCTCAGAGGACCCACCACCCCCTCACCTCACGCCCCCCAGGAGCCAGGGCCACCTGGAAATGGGTCCCACGCGGCAGCCAAGCGCCCGCAGATGCCACATGGCCAGAGAGAAGCCGCCCCCCAGTGCTGCCCGAGTTGCATGTGAAAGAGCAAAAGGAACACATGACTTCTTCAGGGCTCCTGAGCATCCGGACTGCTGGCTACACAGCACACACAGTGGACAGTGGGAGTCCAGACTCCTGGAGCCCCGCTGCCATCTTGGTCTCCTGTTCCCTGGGCCTCAGTCTCCCCGAGTGAAGTGAGGAGAGTGTTAGTGTGAACATGGGAGAGTGTGCAGCGCAGATGTCTGACAGTGTCTGTAAGGACACATGACTGGAGACAGCCCCACTCCACCAGCTGAGACCTGCGGAGCAGTGTGTCCTGTTCACGGACCGCAGTGGCTGGACAGAGCTGGGCCGTGGCGGGGAACTTGGCCTGGTGCTTCAGGGTCAAAACTCAGGCTGTGGCTGACTCACCCTGCAGGCCCGTTTGTACTGAGCTCCAGAGCAGATAAAGCCAGCAATGCTGTGGCCACAGACACGTGTGGAGAGTCTGGAGGAGAGCACCAGGGTCAGAGATGCCCATGGGTGGGGGGGCTGTCCAGGTGGGCACCCGGCCTGATTCTCTGACATGGAGGGGTTTGGGGAGGAGGAAGGGAAGAGGGAGGGGAGGAAGGAGAGGGGAGAGTGGAGAGGGAGAGAGGAAGAAAGGGGGGAGGAGGAGGGGAGGGAGAAAGAAAGGGGAGGGGGGAGGAGGGGGGGGAAGGGAGGGAGAGGGAAGAGGGAGAGGAGGAAGGAGAGGGGAGAGAAAAGAGGGAGGGAGAGAGAAAGAGGAGGAGGGAAAGTGGAGGGGGAGGAGGTTCCCTGGCTCCCTGTACCACCCACTTGTCCTGGACTTCCAGGGCTGCCCAAGCAAGGCCTCCGCCCAGCTGCCCTCAGCCGCCCCTCCACCCTGCCATCAGGTCGGGAGCCAGGCCTGGGCTGGGGGTGGCTGGCCAAGGGCTGAAGTTGTGGTGAACTGAGACGGCCCCCACACACACCCCATGAGGTGTGTTGGCAAGAGGAATCCAAGCATCCAGAGGGGATCCTGCATGCATCCGTTCCCAGCACTGTGCCAGACCCCGGAAACCCTGGGATCAGAATTCACTTCTTCACTGCCATCTTGCCAGAGTCCCTCCTGGTGACCCCATTTCGCAGGGCAGCAAGCTGAGCCCCGAGAGGCTGAGCACCGGGTGAGGCCACGCAGCCGGGATAGCGCAGCAGGGAGGAGCCTGGAGTCCCAGGTCCCCTTCACACACAGGTCAGGGTGCAGTCCAGATCGCCAGCCCCAGGCTGGGCTTGTCGTGCCAGATAGGCAGCCAGGGTCAGGCCACGGGGACTCGCGTCACCACGACAGCGCCCTGGGGCCTGGCTAGAAACCCCTGACTTCTGAGACCACTGCCCTGGCACAATCCTGTCTCAGCTTCCCCAGCTCCTGCTGGCCACAGCTCTCCTGGCTGTGTGACCTCGGGGGATCCTGTGCCTCTCTGGACCTGTTTCCTCCTGCAAGGGGCAGCACTGGCCTCTCGGGGGTCTCTGGGCACAGGAGGAGGGCTAAAGAGGACTCAGGGGAAACCGAGGGGCTCTGCCGCATCTCTGCGGGGGCCCTGGAGCCGGATGGCGGGCGAGGACTCCAGCGTGGAGCGAGGTGTGGCCTGAACCCACCTACAGCCTTGGGGAGCACATGGAGACCCCAGGACATGGTGCAGTGTTCCCCGAGTGTGCAGGCCCAGGGCCAGAGGCCAAGAGGACGGTGTGGCAGCTGTCACTGTCCTTAGGGCCACTGAGGGGGCGACACAGACGGAGGCCAGAGCCTGGCTCCTCCCTGCCAGGGTGCTCCCGGGGGGCTGTCCAGACTCTCAGCTCAGAGACTGAAGTCCATCCCACCCGCAGCGCCCATACCCCATAACCTGCCCTGCACGGCACTCACAGCGCCAGCCAGCACAGGACGAGACGTGAAAGAGGCTCAGCAAGGCCTAGTGGGAGGTCTCCCCTTCCCACCCAGGACACGCGTCATTGCAAGTGATTGCATGGTATGATGGTGGCCCCCAAAGGCTGGCCCCTCTTCCCCAGAAGTCAGGAGCTCGACTTCCAGCCCAGGATGGGCAGTCTGTGCTCCCTGCCCCCTTAAGTGTGTCTGTGATAGCTCTTGTTCCTGGCTGCGTAATATTTCACTGCAGTTCCCTCTCTACCTGCTGAGGGCTGTCTGGGCTCTTTCCAGGCTGTGGGGTGACTGTGGGGCACCTCAGTGAGTGCACTGAAGCTTGGCGACAGGCTGGGCAGGAAGCACCTCTCTGCCCCCTCCCCATTTCTGAGAAGGAAGCAGTGGGTGCAAGGAAGACTGATATAGAGAGAATCCCTGAATAAACCCTGCAGCTTCACTTGCTTTTATTTTTAAATTTTATTTATTTATTTAGGGTCTTTTGGGATCTTGCCCACTATGTAGTCCAGGCCGGCCACCCTCCTTGCTCAGCCTCCCGACTTCGGGGGACTACAGGTGTAGGCCACCCAGCCGGCCTTGGAGGTGCCTTTTGAGGGACTCTGAGCCCAGAGTGTGGTTCTCAGGCCCCCGCCACCTTGGGCCCCAAGCTCAGCTTTTCAAAAAATGAATTAAAAGCTGTAAACGGCGGCGTGTGCCATCCGACATTAATGTCCCTGGGTTCGCACATGGAAACCCCGTCTCCCAGGGTGAAAGACCGGGGAGGAGAAGCGCCGGCGGGGATTGGGCCAGTGCAGAGACTTGTGATCGGGATCAGCCTCCCTCCACCTCCGCCGGGGACCTTGCAGCTTGTGTAGCCTGAGCCTAGAGGGAGGTCCGTGACTCCGGAGCCACCGCCACGCAGACAGACTACGCCCAGGTCCACAGCGCGACCCCCAGCTCTAGAGGGCGTGGCAGGGCCCTGCATGCGTCCCCCTGACCGAGAAAACTCAGAGCAAAGCCAGAAAAGCGGGTTTGTCGCTTCAGGGCAGCAGCCCTCATTTCCACGTGCCCCGTGCCTGGTGCCTTCTCTGCCGCCCCAGACGTGCCCATCGCGGCTGGGATCGTGTTGGTTCAAGCTACAGCGGTGCGTTCGGGCCCAGAGGGCCGTTAGGCTTCCTCGGCACATGCAAACTGAGCGGCGCAAAGCAGTTTCGAACCATCCCTACGTTTTACGTGTTTACTCTGGAGCTGTTTAAATCCCAGGCGAAGTGGCAGAGATCGTGCCCAGCACTCCCTGTCCCTCCTGGCCGCTGATGCCATCTTGCATAACTGGGAAGCCAGTGAGGGCGGGCGCCTCATGAACGCAGCGCCAGGCCCGATTTAGATCTGCCAGTGTTTGCCGGCCGTGGTGGTTTGGGCTGGTTTTGTTTGCTGTGCACAGTTCTGTCAAATGTTCGCTCACAGATTGTGTAACTAGCCATTCTAGCCTTGTGCCAGTGGCCACAGAGCAGCCCTTGGAGCCACTGCTCTAACCACGCTGCGTCCCGGTCCTGGCCCTGGGCCCTGTGGGCCGCCACCATCGCTCTGATCAGGTCGCCAGGGTGCTGTCTCGGAGAGGGGCTCGTGCAGCACGGAGCTGCCATCGGGCTCAGCCCCAGTCCTGACTTCCCCATGTCTACCTGCTGTGGAACACATGTGCGGCTTCCAGCCGGGCCATGAGACACAGCACTGCTGAGCACCCACGTTCACACACCGCTGTGCTCCTCAGATAAACGCCCCGCGGCGGCACAGTCACAGGGCGAGCTTGTGCTCAGCCCAGTAGCATCTTCCTGCCGTGCTCCAGCGCAGCCGTGCGTGCGCAGGGTCAGCCTGAGCGGGGTGCAGTGCCTGCCTGGTGCCTGTGTGCATGTGTGTACAGAGAGAAAAGGCTCACTGTGGCCCAGGTCCGGACTCAGGGCCTGTGGCAGGTGGCCCGTGTGGCTGGGACACATGGCAGAGGGTGCAGCCTGGCAGAGAAAGAGAAAAGGGGGGCCGGTCTGCACATCCTGGCCTCTCCAAGCTCCTCCTCCCTTGATTCAGGGCGAGGACCCAGCCCTCAACTCTCAGTCATTTGGGGACAGGGAGCCAAACCACTTCAGAGTCCGTGTTTGCTGTCCTGTTTTAACAGGGCTGTGGAGCGGGCTTGTCCCAGCTGGAACCCGCGTCCCTTACGGCCAGTGAGGCCAGACGTCTTTCCTCCTGCTTCTCCCTGTCCATACTGCCTCCTCTGTGCAGTGTCTGGCCATCTCCTGCCCATTTTTAATTGGACTGTTTGTTTCTTACTATTTACTTGTTTAGGTTGTTTGTTTTTGTTTTGGGGACAGGGTCTCTCTGTGTAACCCAGGCTGGCCTCAAACTCTTGGCAATCCTCCTGCCTCAGCCTCCCAAGTACCGGAAGACAGGCACCCAGCTCTACTCTTGACTTTGGAGTGTGCCAATGTATTCTAGGTACAAGTCCTTTGCCAGATATGCTTGCTGCCAAACCGTGGCTCGTTTTTCCACCCTCTTTGCAGGGATTCTGCAGGACATCTTTAAATTGGATGCAGTCTGATTTATCCATGTAGTCTTTTATGGATCACTATGTCTAGACGCCTCTCCTTTTCTTTTAATACCTCTTGTAGAGGACTCCATATCGGCCAGCAAGTGCTTCCTTGCTGTGCCACTGTGCAGATGAAGCACAATGTATTCTGGCAGCTCCCTGTCGGGGCCTAAATATCCACACTCATACTCCTCCCAAAGATGTCGTAGTGAGTAATCCTTCATGCGCCTGTGGGAAAACGCCCAGAAACGAGCTTGTGAAACAAACAGCATACACGTTTACACTGTGTGTAGTTTCTTAGCTGAGCATGGCGGCGCACATTTGTAATCCTGGGAGGCTGAGGCAGGAGGATCACTGTGAGTTCCAGGCTAGCACGTACAGTTCCTTTCCCTGGCCTCCCACCAGAGCTGAGTGCGCCTTTCCCACAGGCACGACCCTGCCGGGCCTCTGGCCCTTGCCGACTGAGGAGTGGCGTGTGGTTTCTGGAGGGCCCTGAGCCCTCCCACTGCAAGCCTCTGGTTCCCGTGCTGCTCTGTGGGCCCCCCAACCTCATCCCCCACTGAAGGCAGGGTGGTGCGACACGGCCCCCACCCCCTGGTGTGTCCTTCTTACCCATGGGGTGGAAGCTGGGGCCAGGCCTTGTTCCCCACCTGCTGCCCTGTGTCTTGTGGGCTCAGTGTCCCCAGCTGTGAAACAGGGACAAGAATAGCTGCTCTGTGGTGCCACGCACCTGTCATCCCAGCTCTCAGGAGGCTGAGGCAGGAGGACCACAAGTTCAAGCCAACTTGGGCAACTTAGTGACTTAGCCTGACCCTGTCTCAAAATTTTAAAAAGTAAAAAAGTGCTGGGGGCATAGCTCAGGGCAAAGGCCTTGAGTTCAATCCCCAGTATTTAACTAACAAACAACAAAAAACCAAAAAAGCCCAGCACCTCTGCTAGGCCTGCTGAGGGCTGGTTTTCAGTAAACATGCAGAGCGGACACACGGGTGGCGCTGACCAGGGGTCATCCTCTTGCTATTGCCCACCTGTGAGGACCCTCTGGTCAGTCCCTCTGGTCTGTGGACGGCCACAGACAGCCCTGCTCCCCATGGTGACAGCAGCCACTTTCCCACTGCTCTGTGTGAGTGACCCTCGGTCACCCCACCTGTGTGCCCGCCTCTGTGACAGGGACAGAGCTGTCTTGAGGGTGGCCAAGGATGGCATGGAGGCCGGGGGGCTGCTGGACGGGCAGCTCGGGCCCTGAAGGTCCCTGTGTGGCTCACAGGAGGAGGGAAGAATCCCTGGAGTCCTGCATCCCTCCAGCCCAGAACCCAAGCTGGGCATGAGGCCTCAGGTCTTGGCACAGAAGAGTCATTAACCCAGGACGATTGAAGTCTTCCACACCAACACCACTTGGGGACCACAGGCCCCCCTCACCCCCGAAAATCACTCATGCTTCCTCTAAAGTCACCTCCACCCTCCCTCTGCTTCCTGCTCCCTGGGAACAGTGTGCTTCAGCCTCGCCCTCTGCCCTTCTCTGAGCGTCGCATTTCGTGTGGATCCAGGCACACTGGTTGCTTGGCCTCATCCCCGTCCCTCTGCTTGAGGTCTGTGAGGCACCCTCCCCGATACCTGCTGGCCCCTGCCCTGGTGCTCTGTGTCCCCCAGGAAAGCTCTCAGGCCTTGTGGCAGCAGAAGTCATAGGGCAAGGACGAGCCCCTGCAGGCCAGCCCCTCGGGCAGCCGCTTGGCGCCACCCCCCGACCCCTGCGATCCAGGCACTGGAGCCAGCAATGCGCCGAGCTGGCCAGTGGCGCACGGTGCCGGCGAGGCCACCCCAGCCTGGTGGCACTCACATCTGGCACCTGCACCCTGGCTCTGTGCCCAGGCAGGGCTGTCCACGGCTGTGACCGCTGGGCCAAGGGCTGAGGTCCTGCCCGGCCTCGCTGTACCCCAGAGCCGGACCAACACCCACACCCACAGCTGCCACCCTGCGGCCTCGGCAGCCATCCCCGAGAGGCACGTGTGGCACCCTTCAGGAACATCTGGCTGACAGTAGTTTGTTTCTGTGCCCTTAATAGAAAGCAGTTCTGAAAAATTGCTGACGTTTATGGGGCGCGAGTTGCTGAGAGCCAGGCCCTCGCCTGTGGGACATCACTGAACCCCTCAACTGTCCTTGAAGGGCCCGGTCCTGTTCTCAGGAGACACTGAGGCGCAAGGAAGCACAGTGACATGGGGACATTGTTTTCCTTGCCTGCCTGGCATTCTTCAGTCTTTTCTTGGAAAAAATACCCAATTCTTCTTTGGGAACCACCTGCCTTCGTGGCACTGGGGGCGGAGCAGTGGATTAGGTGCCCATTCTGCCCTGCTGAGGTGGACTCGGGACCAGCTTGACTAGTCAGACGCTGTCTCCAGGGACAACGACTTGTGACTGAGGGGACCCGGAAGTCAGGGTTCACACACAGGCCCTGGCCAAGGCTGCCCACCTGGAGAAACCATCTGTGGTCCTCGCTTCTGAAGCATTGCGCCTCCATCTCGTGGACTGAGACTCGGTCCCGAGACCTTCCGGGTCTCGCTCTGTGGAGGCCCCACACCTCTGTCGAAGTCAGCAGAGCGCGGTCTGGGCCCGCATGGTTTTTGCCACAGGTCATGTGCGTTTGGAGGCCCAGGGTCTCAGCAGAGAACAAAGTTGAGTCACTGGCTGGACGGGACCTCGCAGGAGAAGGAAGGAACAAACCTTTCCGGGGCTCAGAGCTCAGCCCAAGGTGGGCAGGAGCTGTGCACCTTGGCCCAGGGAAGCCATGCTCTTCTGGACACAGGTGGTGTTGGTCACACAGGAGACTCAGCCCTGGTCCCCAGGGACCCACCTGTGTGCCCGAAGGGTGTGTGTCCCCAATGGGGATGCTCCTCACTGCTGCAAGCCCTCCTGAGTGCCCTCCCCAAGTATGCGGCAGAGCCCTGGCCACAGGGACCCTGCAGGCTCCATGCAGTGGGGTCCATGCTGACAGCCCTGGAGGTACCGCACTGTCTCCCAGCTCCAGGCCTTCTTGCCCCACCTGCACTTCTGTCAGCTTGTCACAGAGACCCCCAACCCCCTGTGCTGTTGTTTTCTTAATATTTTGTGTTAAATCAACACTTTCATTACTGTTGCTGTTTAAAGTCATTTAAAGTTTTATTTCATTTTGTTTGTTTTTGGTTTTTTGAGATAGGGCCTCACTATGTAGTCCAGGTTGGCCTCAAACTGTGGCAATTCTCCTGCCTCAGCCTCCTGAGTGCTGCATGAGATATGCACATTGCCATGTCAGGAACGGTCTTAAAAGACTTCATTCCCATTGCTGCTGGAAAGGCCACACAGAATACTGCACGTGCTGAGGCCCAGCTTGGCACCTCGGTTGCCCCGGGACCCTGCCAGGGCAGCGACAAATCAGGGGCTCCGGCCACGCCACACACCAGAGGGGCAGGTGGGAGCCAGGAACCCCAGCTCTGTGGCCACACCAGCTCTCTCTTCACCGCACTTCTCATGTTCCCAGGTGATGCTGATACTCCCAACCACACTGCCATCCGGGCAGCCACACCCGCTCCATCTGCCAGGGGCCTCCTCACCCACCTCCTGCACCCCAGTGCCAGCTGGTGTGGGCTTTGCGATGCAAACTCATTTAAATGTCAGCTGCAGCAACGCAGCGCTAGGAAGGCAAACAGGTGACAGAAATAGACGTGACAATCACAGTGTCCTGGAGCGTCTCTGGCACCGCAGCCCCTTTAACTCTTCCTGGGCAGCGTGCTTGTGGGGAACCAGCATGATCAGGCCTGGCAGGGAGCTGGGAGAACCCGCGCACACGCAGCCCTGCATGTCATTTTAGAGGGGCCTCGGCCCGCTGCCTGGAAAGCCTGGGCTCTGTCTCGATGGCCTGGGATTCCAGGGAAAGTTTCTCTTGCAAACAGCGTTCTAAGGCCAGGCACGTGCGAGTGACCAGCCTCTGTGATTTTCAGCAGCCCTGAAAAAAGGCTCAAATCCAGTCCAGAAGCCGTGAGGACTCAGGGTCCACTTGGGTGACCAGAAACTCACCCCACTTATCTCCTGGGGAGCAAGTCCTGGGCTTATGTGGAAGGGGTGGTGTCTGTGGCATCTGTGAGGCTCAGCTCCAAGGCCACCTGTCTGTGGGGACCAGGTCTCCGACTCTGTTCCTGGGCACTGTGGCCCCACCCCACCAAAGCAGCCTCTCGGGTCTCCAGCACTAATGTCCTAGCCAAGATCCTGTGGGCCGCACCTTCACCGCCCCAGGTCCCCTCTTTGCTGAAGGACGGACTTGGTGGTTGGACCAGGGAGGCCGGGTCCCATCTTGGCTCTAGACTCTGCACTCAGAAGACCCAGCACGGCCCCGGGAGCAGCTCCGCCTCATGTCTCAGCAAGGACAGGACAGGCGATCGTCGCCAGGAAGGATGAAGGACAGCCAGCCTCAGGGGTGGCGATCATCAGGAAGTGGCCATGGGCAGAGCAGCATGGGTTGGGCTGGCAGGGCACTGCAGTGTCCCCATGTGGCACCAAGTGGGGGTTTCTGCCCATCTAGGGGCTGCCCCACGGTGTGGATGGCCCGGGTCACCAGGGTCACTCGTGTTTGGCGCTCGGCAAACACACGAGGCTGCATCACTGGCATGGACGCAGCTTCTGCTCGCCCTCCCGCGCCCCGCGGACACTGCTAACTGCCCGATGTTCCTGCTCACTGCGCCCAGGGCTCCTGGAGCTGCTCGCAGGAGACAGGTTCTGGTGCTGGAGACAGGCTCTCTGCCATCTCTGCACAGTGCCACCTCTGGCGCACAGCGGTCCCTGTGTCAGCGCCAGTCGTGGTTCAGGCTCAGTCCAGCTTACTCACCTCCAGCCACGGGGAGCTCACTCTTCCCCAGGCTGGCCCCTCATACTGGCTGCTCTGGTGGTGGGAAGTTCTCAAGTCGGCCCCCAGCTCGTCTGCAGCTCTAAGGCACAGCCGCCTCGCTTTCTGGATTAGCTGTCACGGCAGAGCTGGGTGATTTATTTTTAGGTGATAATTTGAACCCTGTGATGATCACAGCCTTCTCTCAGCTCTCGTGTGCTTGAGCCCGACCAGCTAAGCAGCTTCAGTG
Organism: Hystrix cristata; assembly: GCA_004026905.1. Lineage (NCBI taxonomy): Eukaryota > Metazoa > Chordata > Mammalia > Rodentia > Hystricidae > Hystrix > Hystrix cristata. Next base: position 20,325 of record PVJO010003150.1, on the reverse strand, counting down.
TCTGACAGACATTTTAGGGGTGGGGATCCCATGTGTCGACAGTATGGACTGTTGGGGGGGCGGGGTGGAGACTGTGTATTTTAAACCTCCAGGCAATGTCACGCCTTATGTAAGCAGAGCAGCTTCCTGGGGATTGGGGCCACATCAGCTGATGAAGGCTGATTATCCAGGGGCTGCGTGGGGCGGGAGGTTACGTGAGCAGCCATGCACTGGCTTTAATCCACGCTTCCCGGTGGAGGACAGAAGATTCTGCAGATCACCTTTGTCCTTGGAAGGTGGTGCTGGCCACCCAGGGAGCTGCGGGTGCAGGAGTGGTGGCAACCATGGTCTCCAAGGTCTCCCGGGATGCGTCACACCCTGGGGCAGGTGCACCCATGGGGAGGCATTCTGGGGCGAGGACTAGAACTCACATCCTGTGAGGCTGGACAAGGTGACGAAAACCTGGACAGCATGGTCATCCCCAGGGTTATGGTGTATGTACTTGAGTGTTGCCAAGTGCAGCCACATCCAGACAGGTTTCCTTTCTGCTCGAGTTTATAGCTCTGTTGTTCTAAACATCTGCTGTGGGGGTGTGGAAAGTCATGGGTGTCTTTCAGGCTGCACACTGCACAAACCACACAGGTGGGCACCTCTCCCATAGAATAACCTAGATGTGCATAGGTGGGAAGACTATTGCCTTGCAGATGGCTTCCAAGGGTTCTTGGAGAAATCATTATAGCACATGTTTGGAAGCTGCAGGTTAAGAGTCTCAAGCAATAGAAGTGTGTCTATCAGCATTCTATTGCTGTGACAAAATACCTGAGGCCCTGGTTCACAATCTCAGAAACTCCAGTCTGCAGTCAGGCAGCCTTGTGGCTTTCAGGCCTGTGGCAGTATGTTGCAGCAGGAGCTTGGGGTGGAGGAAACCTGGTCACCCTGTGGCAGCTAGGAGGCAGAGATAGACAGGAAGGGCTGGGGTCCTGACACCCTCCCAACAGCACAGCCCTAGTGACCTGGCTTCCACTCCCAGGCCCCACCTCCTACAGCACCTGGCTGGTGACCAAGCCTGCACAAGAGGCCTTCAGAGAGGATTAAATATCCAAATTCCACTAGGCGTGGTGGCGCCTGTAATCCCAGTACTATGGTATTGCCACATACATCCCTCATAGCCTCTCTCAGGCTGGGTTTGATCACTACTTGTGGCTTTCCTCAGAGGTACCATGTTCCTGGCTTCTCCAACTTCTCCACTGCCCTTCCAGCTTCACACTCACAGCTTCACACACTGCCTTCTCGGGAGCACACTGCCTGGCCCTCCAGCCCTCCCGAAATCTTTGTGAAAGTCCCTGACCCCACAACACTTGCATTCTACATATGCATAAAACCAGCACCACGTGGATGATGTCAAGGTCTGCTGTCTGCTCGAGCAGTAGCCAGGCCCCATTGCATCATGGCTGTAGAGAACTCCTAGTGCCTGGATGGCTGAACCATGGGAAACATTTCCCTTTCGAGCCCAGAAAGAACAAAGCACCCTGGGGCTCTCTTCTCAAAGGAACTCTCACTTTTGCACCCTTGAGCCTGTGAAGGGCAAGGTCTTTCTGATTCCTGAAAGGCCCTCAAGACATCATTCTTATCCTGATTTAAAATACTTGGCTTCTTTTTATTTTATTTATTTCTTTTTGCTTTGCATTTTTTTGAGACAGAGTCTCACTATGCAGTTCAGGCTGGCCTTGAACTCACAGCAGTCTTCCTGCCTCAGCCTCCCAAGTGCTGAGATTGTAGGCATGTGCCATCATACCTGACTCATTGCTTCGTTTTAATGCTAATCTTTTTAGCAACCAAGATCTCCTTAGCCAAAACTTCCACAGACCACAACTTTACAGGCACTTCCTCTTTAGCCACTAGCAAAATTTTTCAAATTATTCAGCTCTTCTTTTTGGTTCTGCTTCACATGGGTAGATGTGGCTAAAAGCTGCCAGCAGTACCCATGCCACAGCCTCAACATTGAATTGCCTTGAAATCTCCTCCACCAGACTAGTTAGCTCACCACCCTTAACCTCAGTTGCCTTTGAAGTCTCAGTACATGAGCAAAACACAGACAAATTTTCTGCTAGAGCATAACACACACCGTCTTGAGTCCAACCACCAGTGGATTCCTGGATGCTAACTGAAAGCTGAGCCCAATCTTTACTATCTGCATTTGTATTAGTCAGTATTCATTAGAGAAACAGATACAATGCAAGATATATGAACATGTAAGAGTTTACAGATTGGCTTACAAGGGCTTCCTACAAGTCAGATGTGGAAGAGTGCAGAGGGTCTGTATGCACACTGGAGATCCGAAGGGTCCAGGCGAAGGTCTGGAGCTCACTGCAATGGAAGCTGGAGACTGTGTTGGAAGTCAGGAGATTACATCCAAATCAAGGTGGAGCTCCGCCAAAGGAACCGAAGCCAATCTAAAGAAACCGGAACGGATCCATCCCTCTTCATTTCCTTTTTATACCATCCAGGCAACCGGCCACCCAGGAGGGATCTTCCACACCCGGGTGTAGAACCGCTGAGACACTGTAGTTAAGCTTCTCTCACAAGTTGACACAATCAATTGACCATCACAGCACTTTTATCAGAATTCCGGTCTTCTGAGCTCTGACCAGAACTTCCCATCAAGCACAGCTTGCCACATTCTAGGGCTTCCTAATTTCCAAACTCCTCCCATGAATTAATTCCAAGGGCTTCTTAACCACATAGTCAGGTGTGTTTACAGCAGCGACCTCACTCTGGGCACCAAAGTATCTGTTAGCATTTGCCGGAGGAACAGATTGTATACAGAAGGTATGTATACAAGGGACTTATGAGGCAGGTTTACTGGGTGAGAACCGGAAGGATCCCAGTGGCCTCCGGCAGACCAGAGGCAAAGAATCCGAGACGGCGGTCAGTGCACTGGAGAGCCGAGTGTCCACAGCAGTTGCAGGTTGAAGGCCTGGAGGCTCACTGCAAAGGCACCAGCGCCAGTCAGTGTTAGAAAGGAGTCTACATTAGGAAGCTGAAGGAGCTGGAGACCACCATCCAAAGGCGATAACAAATACAGGAGCTCTTCCAAGGAAAAAAGAGAAAGCTTCCTTCCTCGTGCCCTTTTATTCCATCAGGACGTCCACAGCTCTCTCCGTCTCACAGCAAGCCTGTCTCCTCCTGTTGCCCATGCTGTGCACTGAACAACTGGCAGAGGCCGCAGCTGCATGGACTCTGATGTGAATGGGAGCTATGTAACATGGTGCCTTTCTCACATGGAGCAGGAAGGTTTCATAGCTGGTAGAAATATACTCAGAGACAGCCAGCAGTTCACCCTCTGGTCAAAGAGTGAGTCTGTGGCTGGAATAGAAGTCTTTTATCTACCTTTTCCCATGCTTTAAAAAAAAAAAATCCTTCTTTCTTTCTAAAATTTTGATGTGCCTTAAAACAAATTATTTTCAACATCTATCCATCTACCTGTCTAGTTATTTTTTAAGAGATTCCATGTTCACATCACAGAATCTTAAAGATACAGAGAAATGTAAAGAGGAAATCACTTAGCTGGATATGGTGGCACACACCAGTAATCCCAGCACTCTGGGAGGCTGAGGCAGGAGATTGCAAGTTCAAACTCAGCCTGGGCTACTTAGGAAGAGACACTGTCTCAAAAAATAAAAAAGGCTGGGACGCAACTCAGTGCAAAGGCCCTGGGCTCAATTTCCCAGTACCAAAAAAACAAGAAATCCTTCCTTCCTCCAAGACCTCCACTCCCACCAGGCAGTGCAGCTCCATCTCCGGAGCCTCCAGAGTCTACACAGGTGTCATGGGGCACATGGGCCACCGCCCACTCTGAGGCTGTGATTCTGTGCATGCTGAGGTTCGTCAGAACATCTTGGGCTGCCTGGTTCCTTGTGGTGCTGAACAGAACCCATGATGGGCGCCACATACGTGTCTTGCCTTGGCTGTGGGTCCCCCGAGGCGCTGTGGTGACTGCTGGTCTGCAGAGCCTGACGTAGGAGGTTCCCAGTACAGCTGAGAACAAATGGTGGGGCCGTACTTCTGGCTCACACCTGCACAGGTTGTGCTCCAGTCCCACAGCCAGGGCCCTGCCTTTCAGGAGCCCTCAGCTGAGCACAGGAGGACCCCGAGTATCCACAGTCACTGTGCCAGCCGAGGCCACATCACAGTGAGCGGCAGAGCCAGCCCTGAGTCTGGCTTCTTGGCTTCCAGGTCCCACACTCACAGCCTCAGCACTCACCGTGACCGTGACGTCCAGGCCGGTGATGGCGGCATGCTTATCTGACAGCGTGGCACGTGGGTGGCAGAGGCGAGACCCGGATCTGTGCCCAGACGTGCACAGCTGCTCCTCACGGGTCTCCAGGTGTGGGCGGCAGGCAGACGTTTCCTCAGCCCACGTGCCGTGTGCTGGGGCTTCTGGTGAGGGGTGTGGGATGGCAGCTGTGCTGACGAGAACAGGAGGCAGAGCCGGGCAGGAAATGCCGGGCAGGCATCGAGGGTGCGAGGTGGGCCGCGCCAGCTTCCTGCCCCCTGTGCCTCTGTGGGGCGACGCTGCCTGGCGACCTGGTGAGGTAGGAGCTGCCCACACCTCTGCAGTGGCCCTGGGTACTGGGGCTGAACATGGCTCTGGCACCGTCTGCAGTGGAAAACCACCACTGTCCCACTGTCTGCATCGTCTTTGGAGTCCCTAGGCCTGGGGACAGGACAAGGCTGAGGACAGGGATGTGGTGTTGGGTGCGGTGCCCTATAGCCGCCTTTTGCCCCAGAAGTTCCCTGCACGCTGAGTACCCCTCCTGTGACGTGCCAGCATGGGCTTAGGGACCCCACACAGGGACCCTGTGGCCCCTGACACATTTACTCAGCATCTGCTTGGCACCAGGTGTGCTCTGGCTGGGACACCTGCGACCTTGTGCATTAGTCCATTCTGCACCTAGTGAGATGCTTGGGACCAGCTAACATGACAGAGAGAAGCTTCTTTAGCTCACATTTGGGTGCTGAGCTCAGAGGTCGGACAGCCTCACGGTTCAGCCCCTGGGCAGGGCCTAATGCAGATGGGGAAAGCTGAGGAAGGACACGTGAGAAGGAAACGAGGCCATATCCACTCAGGATGAGCTGACTGTTGTAACAACTTGCTCTCCAGAGCTCAGGGATCCCACGAGGTGACCTCAGTCCCTTCCAAGGCAGGGTCTAGGGGTCTAGGGGCTCCCACCCGGAGCCCCAGAGGCCCTCCATACCATCACGCTGAGAGCTGAGCCTCCCGCACAGGAGACCGGGCAACAACCCAAATCCTATCCAAACCACAGCTCATCACCTTCTGTGAGCCTCCGTATCAGCCACTCTCCTGTCACTGGGATGAAAGAGCCAACATGTAAGTCAGAGCAGAGAGGGTCCGTTTGGCTCACAGGGTGGGAGTGCTCAGTCCCTGGTCGGCGGCTCCCAGGCAGATACGGCATGGCAGAAGGGCTTGGTGGAGGAAAACTGCTCACCCTCGGCAGTCAGGAAGCAGAGAGGGAAGGGAGGAGCCGGGGACAAGAACACAGCCTCCCAGGCCACACCCTGGGGACCCCCTCCAGCCGGGCACACTCAGCCTGAACTCACCCACAGTGAATCCGCAGATGAACACAGCACGCCATGGTCCAGTCATCTCCAAGGCCCTGCCTCTGAGCATAGGAGTCTACGGGAGACATTGTTTACCTAAACCATAACAGGTGGCAAGTCATACCCAGACCATAGCTGTCACCCCACCTGAGCCGCCATTGCCTGGATTACAAGATGCAGGTGATGGTCTCGCCGGCCTCCAAACCCTGTGTAGAGCAGAGGCCCTAGGGTTTTGTGCAACTTATATCACTGGAGTCTTGCAAGTCTTAGGAGAGTTTTACTCCTTTCCTGTTGAAGAATGGGTGGAATTCAAAACTAAGTCCAAGAGCTAGAGGGAGGGGAAGTGGACATAAAAAGAATTGAGATGTGCTGTGTCTATGTACCAACTCCCCATGATGAATGTGATCATTATGTACTCAACCATGGACTACACACACACACACACACACACACACACACACACATACACAAAAGAGGAAGAGTGCATGCTGAAGTAGCCAGTAACATCCTTCAGGATAACGCATGAAAAGTCCGGGCTCGAACACGGACTTTGGGACAGGCAGGGCAGCAGGGACTCTGAGATTTCCATCGAAGCAGCTGAGGGACAAGCTGGCCCAGGGCAGGGGTGCCAGAAGGGACCCCGGAGACACACGGCTGTGAGGTGACTGTCACATAACCACAGGGTGTGTCCAGGGGGCGTGGGGACACCGAGTCTGGAGCCTGGGCACAAGGGGATGCCCTCCAGGCTGAGGCGGGGAGCCCGTACCTGGCAGCCCTCAGGCAGCAGCAGGCAGCGGAGCAGAGCCTGCCACGCTGTGGAGAGGGCAGAGAGTCCAGGTCCCTTCCGCGGACGACACCGACCTCAACCTTTGGCTGTGAAATGCTCCCCTTCCTCCAGATACAACTTTCACTTTATGTTTTATTCTTTTTTTTTTTTTAACAAGAAAACAAGTGATGTTTGATATCTTTCTAAGAGATTAAGCAACTAAAAATTCAGCTTTTACTTGGTGCAGAAGTTGATATCTTCCAGGCATCCCTTTCCAAAAATGACAAAAAGGAAAAGAAACCCAGACATGACACAGGACGTACTGATGGGTAGGCAGGAAAGTTCCCAGAAACAACCACCGTCAAGGCTTTCACAAGCAGAAGGACGCTGGCCCCACTGTGGCTTCCAGGCCCTGGTCAGAGAGGAGCAAGGCTGAAGCAAGGCCGAAGCAAGGCCTACCTTCCCTGGGCAGACAGCGGTGAGTTCCCAGCCGTCCGCTCTCGGCCAGGCCTTGGGGCAGCAGGCATAGCAGCTCCAGGCCGCCTCCTGGATGCATCTGTGGTGCCCAAGCCGTCTTCCCAGAGCTCTTGGCACAGGGGTCTCCAGGCCACGGAGCCAGGCCATGGAGCGGGGCCATGGCGCCCTTGTCTAGGGTGGTCTGAAGCCGGCGCCAGTCCTCCCCGGCACCCAGGATGCCCTCCCTCTGCCCCACCTCTGCTCTCAAACCTTCCACCGCCCATGGCCAAGGCAGCCAAGGCGGCCAAGGCGGCCAAGGTCTGGTGTGATGTTCAGGAAGTTGTTCCTGGTTCCAGAGGCAAGATCTCTCCTTTCCTCAGCCAGCATATGCAGCCCCAGCCCCTCCCGAACACCTTGCACTCTCCACCACCTTCCCGGGCAGCACGCAGCTCTCCCCGAGAGGCAAGCACTGTCCCTTGTTAAACAGATTCCTACTGCGGACGCACAGCGCATTGGAGTGGAAACCCAGAGATCTGCACACGGCCTTGTTAGAAATCACGATCGTCCAGGACATAGCTAGGTTAAGATGGGTCACTGGGGGCCATGGAAAGGGGAACTCTGGACAGGAAGCCAGGCACACTGTAGAAGACTCGGCCACAGGAGGGCTGCGTCTACCAGCCGAGGCACACCAACGATCACCAGCAGCCAAATGAGACGGAGTCTTCCGTGGCGAGCTGTCTGGAGGATATCAACTTCTCAGTGTATCTGCCAGCCAAGTGTGAGTCTGAGTGCGAACCGTGCACAGACTTCTGGGGGAAGTCCCAGGTGGGCGCTCCTGGCACATGGACTAAGAGCCTGGGTTTGAGACAGGAGGGGGCCCCAAGTGCTAACGCCCTCCTGCCCCAGACCCCACACAGCAGAGCTGGTTCGGGGCAGGGAAGAGCGGCCTGCCTCAGCCTGAGCCTCAGCCTGTGTCTTCCTGGACCCGTGCGATTTGACAACAGTCACGGCTAACTCAGCAACCAGTCTGTAACCCTACACAGCCACATGGGCCCGTGAGATTTAGGGACCTAGCTCAGAGTCTGAAGCCTGCACCCTTAAAACCAGCCAGATTGACAAAAATAATCTTTTTGAATGATGAATTCAGCATTATATTTTAGAAAAATCTGTTTTTCCTCCTTGTAACCAAAAGATGGTTTGAAAACAAAGCACATTGCCTTTGTGCCGTAGTTTCACAGATGAACAAAGGTGTTTTGACAAATTGACTTTACCATGCAGCGCACCCTGAAAACTGAGACTCAGGCAGGGACACGGCTCGGGCAGAGCTTGGCTGCCCCATGCAGGCCGGTGGCCCCCCAAGAGGAGGCCAGGGAGGTCAGCCCTACGCAGGCACAGTGCTGAATGCAGGCAGCAGTGCCATGGGACCCTCACTGCACAGGGCTGTGATCTGTTACCCACAGGGAGGGGACGGGGTCTGAGGCATCCACATCAAGCTAAGTGATGCCCGGTGACAGCTGTGCCTGCTCGGGGCAGACAGGAGACTGCCAGATGGGGACAGGACCTCAGCCAGAGGAGCATTAGGTAACCTTGGATGTCACAGTCTCAACACTTTAAGGACCTGAAGCCCAAACCAGGCCGAGTGTCCGACCTGGACCCGGATGTGCTCCCAGAGGGCATGCCAACCTCATTAGCAGGGCAGGAGCCCTGGCACGGCTCCCGGCGGAGGCGTTGGTGAAGGGCCCAGGGATGCATTCACGTTGCTCATTACCAGGGGATGAAGGCGCCTCCTGCAGCTCCCAGCAGGTTGGGAGCAGGAAGTGGGGTGGTTTGGACAGCAGGAATCTGGCTCCACTGAGGCCACGGAGGGGCATTGTTCAGGGCTTAACTGGGGCCTGCAGTTGGCAGCTCCCAGCCTCAGCGGGAGCCAAGGCCTTTGCCAGACGCTGATAAACAACACAGCCCACACCAGATAAGCCCCATGACCTCCCTCCCGTGGCCACTCCCCGGCTCAAGGGCGGTCCGTGGCTCCCCATGGCCGCCCCAGGTACAGGCACCGGGCTGACCCTGTGCAGCCTGGCACTGCCCACTGGTGCTGGCCGCTGCTTTGTGGTTTGCCCCCCACACACACCCAGCTCTGCTCATAGCTCCCTCTGACCAAACATCATGTTTCACTTTAATGAGCATTCTTTTCTTCCTGGTTTATAATCCACATTTTATTTACTTTTTAATTGTGTTTTTATTAGTGCGTATGTGCAGTACATAATGATCACATTCCTCATGGGCAGTGGGTGCCTGTGCATACCACGTCTTCACTCCTTTTGCGTCCCCTTCCCTCCCTCCCTCCTCCCCATCTCTTGGTCCCTTTCCCATTCCTGTCTCATATTATCTGTCTTTTATTTTACTCTATTTACACTCTGGGTTTCTCTTTTTTGGGGGGAGGGTGCTGGGGATCAATCTAGCACTAAGCTGAATCCTCAACCCTCTGGGTTTCTCATGTAAGAGAAACCATATGATATTTAATCTCATGCTTCTGATTTATTTCACTTAGCTCACCCTCAAGGTGCATCCGTTTTCCTACAAGTGACTGTAGTTTCTCCTTCTTTCGGACAGTGTAGCATTCCTCTGTGTATAAGACCATGCTTTCTTTACCCTCTGATGGCATTCTTAAAGAGGCTCTCTTTGCCTCTGTACAGATGAGGAGACGGAGACCCAGGCGGCTCCAGTACTCGCCTGACGCCCCTTGGCCAGGACCAAGCCGAGCTCCCCAGAGCCTGAGATGGGGCTACATCCTGAGGATCAGCGTGGGCAGCAAGTCTCAAGGGCCTGAGGGGCGTGGGGGGTGATGGGTGGGGGGGACACACAGGCAGAGGCTGTCTCTCTGCAGGCCTGTTTCCTCATCTGTCATGCACGCATGTGTGCATGTGTGCATGCTCGTGCATGGTCAGGGTGCCGCTTTCCAGTTCTCTGAGCTTTTAGGACCACTAAAGCTCTGTGTTCCGGGTCCCTGCAGGCTGCCAGCCTGACGGCTGCCCCGACACAGGGGCTGTGAGGACCGTGCTGGGGAGGGCCCAGCAGGGCAGAGTGGGTGCCTCTGTCAGCATGGGCGCAGGTTCTCCCTGTCCTTGGCTGCCTTGCTCATTCGCTCTGCTGACCTCACACGTGCAGGGAGTGGCGCAGCGGGGCCGTGTCCTGGGCAGCGCACTTCACCACGTGCTCACTTCTGCTGCAGCACAGTGCGTCCCTCTCCCGGCCCCTCCCTCTCTCCTCGCTCCCTCAGCCCCCTCCAAGTCTCCTGCTCACTCTCCCCACTCTGCCAGCCACATCACAGCTTTTTCAGGGATCGAGGACAGCTTCGGAGACCCTGGGCCAGACTCAGCCTCTGTTCCCTGGCACAAGATTGGCCAGATCAGAGGTGGAACTGCACCAGTCTTGGTCTCCGGTCTTAGAAACTGTGTTCTGGACGCTCTGTGCGGATTCCCGGGCCAAGCCGGGTGCACAGAGACCGGGGACGAAGTGATGGCGCTGTTTCTGGAGAAACCATGCCCTGTGCACCCTTCGCCTCCTCTGCAGGGCGCAGGTTGCGATTCGGTCCTGGCAGAGAGTGCGGCAGGAGTGACGTGGGTGTCCCTGGCCTGACTGTGCTCTGGGCATCTTTTCCTCTTTGACCTCCACACAGTACCCCGGCAAGGGTTCCAGGGTGGAGCCCACCCTCGCCTGGCACCCGGCTCTGCCCGAGGAACAGACCTTGCTTGGGCTGGGCGAGGGCTCGGGGTGCTGGGATTTGGGTGAAGGACCTGGTAGGGTCAGAATGTGGGGAGTGTCCATCTGCAGGGCCACCACACCGCCCCTGCCCGGGCCCTGGTAAGCAGCCAGGCCATCCTGGTCTGAGCAGGGACCACTTTAAATCCCTCCCCCGCCGCACTTTTACACCTTCTGCTGATGTACCGTCATGGGCCGATAAGGCCCAGTAAGCACAGCGTAAGTGCAGCTGCACCCTACAATTCCCAATCATTGTTCAGTCCTGCTCTCAACAAACATGCAACTCCTTTATGTCTTCAAGGCCGGTCCTGGGCGGACAGTCACAGCTCCTTTGTACTGAACTCTGCCCCCAAAAGTCTCATTGTGGTTTTTCACTTCCACGGCCCCCCTTTCTTTACGCCCATGACCCTCTGAAGAACTTGTAGCCTGTACGAGAGTCGCTGGTCTGGTCTCTGGTGCCAGAGAGTCCTCACTCAGGCTTGCTCTGAAAGAAACCTGTTCTGTGAGCTTGTACCCCTGTTTCTTTTCCTTTTTGTTGTGACACTGGGGAGACCTCACTGCCTCCTCCCAGCCTGACACACACTCACCAGGCTAGTCTGGAGCCCCAGGCTGCAGCACAGCTAACAGAGGATCATAATTTATTCCTTTTGCTTTTATTTGTTTTTTTGAGATAGGGTCTTACTCTGTGGTCCAGGCTGGCATCACATGTGAGATAATCCTCCTGCCTCAGCCTCCCGAATGCTAGCATTACAGGTGTGTACCATCATGCCTGACCTCTTTTTGTTTATTTGTTCGTTTGGTTCAGATTTGTTTTGACTTGCAAGCAAAAGATATCTTTGTTTTTGTGAGAGAAGGTCTCGATATGTAGTTCAGGCCAGTCTTGAACTTACTTGGTAACCCAGATTGGCCTGGAGCTGGAGATCCTGCTGACTCAGCCTCCAGAGTGTTAGGATTGTAGGCCTGTGCTGAAGCTGTCTCAGAGGAAACAGTTACTGTCATCCAGTGCAGCCTCTCCTGTGGAAACATCTGCCTGAGCTTCACTCTTTACAGCCTCAGAACCCAGCCTGAGCCCCAGGTCCCAAATCACACACACACACACACACACACACACACACACACACACACAACCCGTCTCTGCCCATCTTCCGGGCCAGGAGCAGTGACTGTGATTGGCCAGTCAGTGCTGGCCTGGACCAATCTGCGGCACTGGAGAGGAAGGTGGGGCTTGCACATGGGGGCAGAGCCCTTGGGCGCTGGCTCCCGGCATCTTCCTGGTCCCTGGCCAAGGAGCTGGCAAGGTCGCGTCCTCACCCCTGGCTCTCACGTGGCCATCAGCTTTGCCACATGTGCCGCGTTGCACAGAGCCTGGACGGGGCTTCCAGAGTGTGGTTTCTGGCCCTCTCCCCTTCTGTCCTGGCCCTGGAGGTGGATCCCAGACCTGGGTTCGGGCTCAGCCTCCACCTCGTCCTGGATGGTGAAAGTGCCCACTGAAGCCCGGCTTCCCCTGGTGGCTGCCCCAGGCTCCTTGCCATGAGGCCCACTGCAAGCCATGGCGGATCCTCACCTCTTGGACTACCGGGGAGGAGGACACACAAGCTACCTCGGGCCACATGGAGGTACACAATAAATCCTAAAAATATACCCCAGTCGCTCGAGGGAATGTGTGACAAATCCTTGGCAGTCACCGGAGAGCACCCCAGGAGGAGGCCAGGTGGCATGGGCGGGCGGCAGGAGGGGCTGGCCCCTGAGCCCACAGGCCTGGCTGCAGATGTGGGTCGGGTGTGTGCCAGCCGGGGGCGAGAGCGGCAGAGAGCTGTCCCTGTCCATCTGTGGCTGGCAGGTATGGACCAGGAGACAGGAGGCCGACCTTCTTGTCCCCTGGAGAGTGGGGCAGGGCCAGGCGGTGGGTGGCAGCTCCCATCCAGGCACACAGGAGCCACGCAGGAAACAGAGCCCCTCCTCGATCGGGCCTGTGCCACTACCGTGCTGGCAGGTCCCTAGCATCTCTGGAGAACAGGCGGCACTCCCAGAGGGAGGCGCTTGCTTACCTGGAGCTCACGGTCGCCTGAGTGGCAGCCGGAAGGACTTTCAGTCTCCTGTGTCAGAGGAGAGAAAGCACAGAGAGGTTCTACTAGGCCAGCAACATCGCACAGCAGCGGGTGGGGCTGAGGATCCAGGCCAGCCCTGCCCAACACCAAAGGCAGCCTCTTTCTCCTATGGGACAGTCTCAAAGAAATAAGTGAAAATGCAAACGACGTCGTGGTGGCCTGGGAAGCAGCTAGGTGGACACTGAACCAGCCCGGCAGTCAGGCAGACGCCACCTCCCCCAGGAAGCCCCCGGGGTCTCCTGGCCTCCTCCCCCTCTGCTCCTGCATCTCCCGTCTCAACTCCTTAGAGACTCTCACCTCCAGTACAAGGCCACTGTGGTCCCCACTGTCCACTGGGAGTGACACAGGCACACACCAGGTCCTCACAGACATCTGTGTGGGGCGCCTTGCCCTGCCCTGGGCACAGAGCTCGGCACCTACAGGCCAGGCGGCACCTCTGGGCCACGGGAAGCTGGACAGGACAGACTCGGCATCCCAGGACCCCTAAGCAGAAACTTTCTTTGCCACCAGCTCCTGGATGATTCATTCCTGCCCCTGGCACACCCAGGCCCGCTCGGGGTACAGGCCACGGTGCTAAGTTTAGTGACTGCGAGGAACACCATGAAATTCCAGGCAGAGCCAGGCCTGGCTCACATTCCTCAGAGCTCCTCGGCCTCCCCCTCGGCGCCTGGTGCCGCGGGACCAGGAGCTTCCGGCCAGCAGCCCAGGGAGGCTGTGACCCAGGCCACCAACTCGAGGACGAAGATGCCCAATGCTGTGAGGGGACCGCGGCGTGGAGGACAGTTGTCTACAAGTGACACTTGGGTGACGTCCCTTTCTCCCTGGGATCCTGCAGACTTGCTGGACACCCACACTAGGGTGAAACTCCCACTTGGGGCTGGGTTGCTTCCTGCCGATGTGGGGCACCTGCCAGGGAGCTTCGCACAGGCCCCGACAGAGGGGGACACGCGGGAGCCACCTCCACACTGAAATGTGACAGGCTGCTTTCTGTGAGGGGGACGTTAAAGCATCTTAAATTGGTTTTGTTTCAGCTTTTTGGTGTTTTGAGACAGTCTTGTCATGCAATTCAGGGCGGCCTTGAACTTATGGAGATCCTCCTGCCTCAGCCTGCCTCTCCTCCACTTGGGTGAAACCACCTGCCTAGTGATGTCTGAGTCAGCAACCCTGGTCCTACTGCTAGCCTGTTATCCCTTTCTAAGGTGCTACACACACACACACACACACACACACACACACACATATACACACACACACAGCAGACCCTGCTGGGCAACACAGATGCCACCCATGACGGACAAGGCCTGGCCTTACGCAGGCCCCCCGTCTGGCCTGGTCAGACCCACGCATGTCCCACGGGTGGTACCCAGCTGCCATTTGGGGTCCCTGCGCCCTACCACCCACTCTCACTTTCTCCTGCCATGACCTACCTGTCGCCTCCAGCCTGGTGCTGTGACAGGCACCACTGCGCGCTCCCGAGCCCGTCCTGGGCTGCTCTAAGTGCCCAGTGGCCACACTTAGAGAGGGGCCAGCAGCTGCCACCGCCGGGCACCGTGCGCACTGAGTTTGGCCATGGCGTTCACAACTGGTTTCCTGCTATTCCTCACGCTTGGTTTGGAAGGGAGCGAGCGGGAAAGCTTGACTCCTTGGGAGGCGCTGAGCCCTTGGACCTTCCATCCAGGGCTCGGCCCAAGCCGCACAGAAGCCGCAGGAGTACGTGCTAGAAGGCATTTTTAAGCCGGGCGTGGTGGTGCGCACCTGTGATCCCAGCACTTGGGAGGCTGAGGCAGGAGGACCGCTCTGAGGTCAAGGCCTGCCTGGACTATATAGCGAAGGCCTATCTCAAAAAACAAAACAAAATGAATTATTTTTAAATTCAAAAATTTAAAACTAAGAGGGAACGAGTGAGGAACATGCTGGGTAGATGGCTCCAGGGCGTTCTGCCACCCAGTGCTACTTCAGGCAGCTAAGTTAGGTAGAAACGTTAGAGGCAGTCAGCCAGGGCGGGGCCCTCGAGAGAGTCAGTGTGGACCATGAGAACACATCGCCACTGTGGCCGGAGGCACATCTGTCGAAGGCTGGGCCTCAAGATAAAGACAGAATGACCAGGCCTGCATGCCTCCCTGCGGGATAAGCAGTAACTTGAAGATTATACTCACCTGGACCAATAAAGTCTAGATAGACATGCGTCACACAGGTGGGTGATCGGGTGCTCCGGACCCATCCCGTCCCGAGGACGCCTCTGTTCTCTCCACGTGCCCCGCTGCGTGCCCTGCTGCCCCGCCGGATCGGGGCTGCCTAAGCGGCTATACTTGTCATCTTATTGGTTGATCACAGTTTTGACCCACATTGTACCTGCCTGGTGATTTTGCTCTATAAAACTTGTCTGAGAAGTTCCCATTTCCAGGTCCCCTCCTGTCTCTCAGGAGCTCGCTCTCTCATAAATTTGTCCTACTCTTAACCTTCGTTGTTCCTCAGAATTCACTCTTTGATTTTGGAGGACACGAATTTGGCAGACCTGACATCTAGCAAGTTGAGTGTTACATGTTCCTCCATATCAGTGCCACCCCGTGCCCCCTTGTGCTGCCCACCGTCCCAAGCAGATAGTCAAAAAGGCATCGGTGTCCAGGCAACACCTGCTGTGGCCTTGTTTTTGGGAAGCCGGTGGGCACTGTCCACCCCGATTCTCTTTTTAGCACCTAACCATCTCTTCTGGTCCACTCCTCTTTGTTCAAGCATCTGTCGAGCACCCACTGTGTACCAGGACACACACAGTGCCCGCCTGGGCCTCCCAGAGCAAGGCTTTGTCAGAAAAGAGCTGGAGAGAGCGGCGCGGGGTGGATGGGCGCACCTTGCCGGTCCCCTCAGCAGCTGTTCACTGAGCTCCTGCCTCGCACCGTGAGGTGACGCCGGACAGCAGCTGCTGTGTCCACACCCGTGACTGTGACCGGGGCTCCTTCCTTCCTGAGGCAGGAGAAGCGGGCCACCTTCTAGGGCTGGGCCAGGTAAACCGCTCTGCACGTGTGGTGTGGGAAGCGCCTGGTTCTGTTTGCTTGTCCCTCTGGGACGCTGCCTGCGACATTCGGGAGGCCAGCACAGGGCATCTGCACTCGGCCACCTGCACTGCAGAGGTCTTGGGAGCCGGCGCAAGGAACAGGCAGAAGGCCGGCAGGCAGGGGCAGGGACTGCACGCTGCAGCGAGGTAGGCTCCTCATTATCCCATTTCACAGATGAGAAGAAGGGAGCGAGCACTTCACCAAGGCCCCTCCGCCAGTGAGTGGGGTGCTGGGGTTCAAACCTGCATCATTTGCCTGTGCCCACACCCCAGCTGCCAGCAGGGTGCCCCGCCCATGCCTCTGGGCCCCTGCTGCCTGCTCCACAAACAGGCCAGCCGCACCCAACTCACCTGCCGATGACCATGAGCCTTCAGAGGGCCCAGCACCACCCCAGGGGCAGCCGGGACGGCTCTTCGGCGCACTGGGCCGTGGGTCTCCATGAGGAACTGTGATTTCCAAATCCCGCTCATCTGGTTTGTTCCCTCCTTAGGGCAGGGACAGAACCCAGAGCCCAGGCGAGCGGGGTGAACACCTCCCATCCAGCTGCACCTGGGCCTCTGAAAATGTGCCCCAGGCTGGAGATGCCGATGCCTGTTGTATAGTTTGGGGTTTCTGCATGCAGATAAAGCTGACAGACTGGGTAGGAATAAGGTTAAAGGCTAACCAGCCAGTTCAATGGGAATTTTATTTTATTATCATGTTGTCTTTTTGTTTTTCAGACAGGGTCTCGCTATTTTGTTCAGGCTGGCCTTGAACTCACTATGTAGTCCAGGCTGGCCTCAAACTTGCAGTGATCCTCCTGCCTCAGCCTCCTGAGTGCTGGGACTATAGGCATATGCCACCTTGTCTGGCTCAGTGGGAATTTTAAATAAACACTGAACACAACAGTGCCTCAATAGTCCTCATTAATGGGTTTGGGCAGGTGTGGCAAGTACTAAACAGATAGTGGCTGGAAAGGGCAGCGCATCGCGAGGCAACCAACACCACCATATTCTAGCTTGCGCATTGAGCACCTGACATGGAGGAGCACGGGACGTCCGCATCGTGTGGGCCAAGTATCAGATTCCACGAGACTGGAAGCCGCTGGGTGCCAAGGTCAGTGCAGCACTTAGCTCAAGTGTGTCCTGTGTGACTTGGGATGTCCTCAGGCTGAGGAAGTGACCCCTTTCCCTGGAGCTCCGGTGGATGGGGCCTTGCGTGCACTCTGCACCCTGGGTGGGCACGGCGTCTCCCTAAGACCGGGGGGATGACATCAGAGTCCCTTATCTGATGGGCCAGCCCAGCGTGGCCACGGGGGCCAGGGCACATGGGTGGGGCTGGCAGCCTACAGGCTCCTGGGCCACTTCTCCTCTGCCCCACCGTGACCTGGGCCCTGTGGCGTCCTATGTGTGAGGATAGTTCTGTCCCTGGGAGAGGCTGCGGCCCCAAATCTGTGGCCACTTAGGCAAGCTGGGGTCTCTGTGCCCGAGGGGAGGAAGCCTCGCTCTGTGAGTCCCGCTCTCCCTGCCTGTGGGACACTGTCCACTCAGGCCTGGGGAGAGGACTGACCTCGTCTTCCACCCTGCTGGGTAGGGCCTCCATCCCCAACCCTGTCACCACCCAGGGTTCTGGGATGGTTTTCTAACTCGAAGGGCTGCGTGTGTAGTGACTGCTGGCCCAGTAAAAGGCAGGGGACTGCGGGGGACGGGGTGCGGCCCAGCAGCGGAGCACTCAGTCGGTGATGACTAGGAAGTGGCATGGGGAGTGGTCCCTGGGTTACACCTCCGAGACCCTGCCTGTCAGCCCCGGAGTCCTGCTTGGGCTGAATCCTGGGCCGGCTCAGCCGGGTGGCCCTCCACAGAGGCTGTCCTCGGGGGCGGTACAGTCACCACTGTGCCAGGGACAGCTGGGCACTGAGACGCGAGGCTGGGACCCAAGCAGGCGCAGGAGGGGCCAGGACCGCAGCGGGCAGACCCCCGAGGCCCTGGCAACCTGAGCTAGCAGGGCTAGAGTGAGGTGCTGGACTGAGCCATTCCACAGGATCTCTCCCACCAGACCTAGACTTGGCTCTCAGATTTTAGGGGGTTTGTTGTTGTTGTTGTTTGTTTTTTCACTTGCAGTCTCTTCTATTTTGATTTGTTGGTTTTTTTTGAGACGGGGCCTCACTATGTAGTCCAGGCTGACCTTGAACTTATTATTCCCACAGGCCAGTCTCAAACTCTTGGAGATCCTCCTGCCACAGCTTCCTGAGTGCTGGGATGACAGGTGTGCACCACCATGCCTGGCTTTGGCTCTGAGTTTGAAACCCCATCCCAGGACAGGTATGGTGGGGTGGGAACCTGGAGACTTGAAAGCATGGGAAGAAGGCAGGTGTCAGCCGGAGAGCAGGGGTCCTGTGAGCAGGCAGGCAGCGCGGAGGGGAGGCAGGGCCAGCGGGGACCCCGGCAGCCCTCGCCGAGTTTTCTCACTCCTGGAGGGTTCTCGGGCTGGGCAGAAGCCGTGGTGAAGGAGAGGCTGGGCAGACAGGAGAGCTGGTTACCTCGGGGTGCAGCTGACTGGGCTGCCCTTCCGGCTGGGCAGTACCTGAAGGGCATGGAGGAGTCCAGGCCTGGGAGAGGAGCAGGGCATCTGAAAGAGAGGCTCAAAGGAGGCCCCCCCTGGAACCAGGTGTGGCAGTGCATACCCATAATCCCAGCACTCAGGAGGCCGAGGCGGGAGGATTGCAGTGAGTTCAAGGCCAGCCTGCAGTGTCTCAAAACACCATGCACACACACAAAAGGAAGCACAGGAGCCAGCACAGCTCAACGGTGAGCACAGCCTAGCATGTGCCAGGCCCTGGCTTCCAGTCGGCCTTGTAAAAAACAAAAGGACCTAAACAGTTTATTGCACCTGTGCCAGGGCACTGTGCCAGGGCCGTGGAAGACAGAGAAGAGCTGGAGGCCAGCGCCGCCCCCAGGACCCCAGTCCTGGGCAGAAGCCCATGGAGAGTGATGCTCTGCAGAGCTGTGGCAGGGCTCGAGGGGACCTGCAGGAGTGGGGCGCCTCGGTGTTGGGTCCTCAGGCTCCAGCCTGGGGTCCTCTGTCCCCACCGAGGCCCCAGAGCCCAGCAGGGCTGCATCCTAGAAGAGGCTGGGAGAAGTGGAAGCCAGGGATGAGGCTGCCATGCATGCCATCCTCACCATGTGCCCTCGGAGAGCCCCAAAGTTGCAGGCCCACCACGGCCAGCTTGGTTCTGGCCACCCAGCTGGTACAGTGCTGCCCAGCCTTCCCTGCTTCCCTCTACACACACAGATGGCACCAGCTCCGGTCACACAGGGTCTCAGCGCTGTTCAGATGTGGTGTGCTGTGTCCTAGGGACCTCCCTGCCCTGTGTGTCAGTCACTTCCCCATCACCGAGACATGGTGCTGACACCCACAACCCACAGCAGAGAGTTTCATGTGGCTCATGGTTTCGGGGGTTCGGTCCATGGTCTGCTGCTCTTGGGCAGGAAGCAGAGCAGAGGACAGTGCCAGAGAGGACGGCTGGAGGGGCAGGGCTCGGACACAGACCCCAATGCGAGACCCCCATGATCCCCCAGATGCAGCCCAAGGCACCCTGCTAATTGCTGGGTGTTCCTTAGGCCCATCAGGTGGACACAGTGAAGGTTAACATCAGAAATGGGTCATTGAGGGCACCCACAGGGCACGAAGTGGCTGCCAAGGGGAGGCAGTAAGTATCTCCCTTCTGTCCCAAGGCTGCAGAGCTGCCTCCAACACTCCCAAGCACAGGTGTGCCTGGCCCTGCTGGGGGAGGCATAGTAGGGTCCATCAGGTCCTGCCACCTCCCTTCCTCAGACTGAGGTGGGGTGGAGGGTGTTTCCAATTACAGAACCTCAAACAGTGCCTGAGGTGCCGCTCACTGGCCCAGCATGCTGAGGCCCTGGGTGTCATCACCAGGTGTGGTTGTGCATTCCTGTCATTCCAGCACGCTGGGAGGCTGAGGCAGGAGGATCACAAATTCAGACCGGCAACTTAGGGACTTAGTGAGACCGTGTCTCAAAATAAAAAATAGAAAGGGGTGGGGACACGGCTCAGTGTAAAGGCCCTGGGCTCCATCCTCAGTGCCAGAGAGAAGGGGCAGCTCGCGGCAGCAGGAGGGATATGGAAGGAGCACTGAGGGCGTGAGCAGTGTGGTTCTCGAGGCTCCAGTCTCACTTCCATGCAACTTGCTGTCGCCTGTCTGGGCCTGGTTTCCGCAGCTGCCGGGTGAGGCTAGGATGACTTTACTCCAGAGCCTGGGCAAAGGGCAGGAGGCATGATGACCAAGACGGCTGGAATAAAAACGGCGTACCAGTGGGCGTGGCAGGCCAGGGCCCATGCTCCTGCACACTCAGGATGTGGGACCAGCCAGGGAGTGAAGGGGCGTCTGTCGGGCCGACCACACCCCGGCACGGGAGGCTTGTGGCAGGAGGGCGGGGAGCTGGACCCTGCTGCCCCAGGCCAGAGGCGGCGGAAGGTGGGAACGGGCCAGCACCCGCAGCTCTGAGGACAGGGCTCTGAAGGTCACTGTCCCAGGCCTCGAGCTCGGCATCACTGCCCTGCCAGCCTTGCTCATTCACTGCCT